>CM046658.1:23000852-23243352 GCA_025594165.1 Tamias sibiricus | reverse complement strand
AGTGGAAACGAGTTTCTGAAGGGTGAGGAAACCTGTCCAGAGCCACACAGCCAGTGTCAGAATTCACAAAGTCTGTTCTATTTGACACCAAACCTGTCTTTTTTATATGCTTCTTTATGAATTCATGGGCCCTTTTTCCATTGTAAATTTCCTCAGTCATTGCAGTTAGTGGCAGCAAAGGAGAGCAAAGTTCATATATTCAACATTTCCCAGCCAATGGGAAAAGGAGTAGGACCAGCATTTGGCCAGTCTTCATCAGCACAGCCAACTATTAACATGGATTGCAACACACATATACCCATACAAGCTTCCTTTGTCAGCTTTCTAGACTGGGCCTATCAAAAACTAAGATAGAGCTACTGACCCATTAAACTCAGTGTTAGGCTCCCAACCTTAGTGTTACAAACTCCATGTATGTTTCCATGAGTAACTAACATTTATTAACTACTTCTTATATACATAACCCTACAGAAAAGGTACGGCCATCATTTTTCAATCTCAATATCTCTCAAATCCTCATCAGTTCATGTCTGATTCTTCTACTCAGAGTAAAAGCAGAAGTCTTTATGCTTCTACGGTCTGCCAACATCCCATCACCTCTCTGACCATGTATGTCTAAAATCCCCCTCTGTGTCACCCTGCCCTCCAGCCACACTGTTCTTACTGGTCTTACTTGGCCATGTCAAGCATGCTCCCATCTTAAGTCTTCTGTAATTGTAGTATTCCTAGAACTGTGGTTCCTCAATGAATTTCAGGTTCCACCCTGTTGCTTCTTCATGTCTCTACTCAAATATCCCTTTGTTAGAGTGGTCTTCCCTGCTGAGTGTGGGGGTACACACCTGTAATCCCAGCAATTTGGGAGACTGAAGCAGGAGGATCACTCAAAACCAGAAGTTCAAGATCAGCCTGGAGCCAGGTGCGGTGGCACATGCCTGTAATCCCAGCACTTGGGAGGCTAGGGCTAGGAGGATCACGAGTTCAAAGCCAGCCTCAGCAAATGGCTAAGGCACTTAAGCAACTCACTGAGACCCTGATTCTAATAAAATACAAAAAAGGGCTGGGGATGTGTCCCAGTGGTCCAATGCCCCTGAGTTCGATCCCTGGTACCCCCCCCCTCGTCCCCCCCCCCCCCACACACACACAAAAGATCAGCCTGGACAGCATAGCAAGACTCTATCTCAAAATAAATAAGATTGCAGTCCATTATCTGTCCTGCTCCCCCATACCCTGCTACACTTTTCTTTGTAGCACTTTTGTTGTTGTTGTTACCAGGAATTGAGCCCAGGGGCGCTTAACCACTGAGCCATATCCCTAGACCTTTTGTTGTTGTTGTTGTTGTTTTGTATTTATTTAGAGATGATCTCACTGAGTTGCTTAAGGACTTGCTAAATTGCTGAGGTTGGCTTCGAACTCAAGATCCTCCTGCCTCAGCCTCCTGAGCTGCTGGAATTAAAGGCATGGACAACCATGCCCTACTTCATAGCACATTTGACCAGATGATACACCACCAACTTTCCAATGTATTTTTCTCCTCCCATTAAAATGATAAACTCCGGGGGCTGGGGTTGTGGCTCAGCGGCAGAGTGCTCGCCTCACACATGCGCGGCCCGGGTTCGATCCTCAGCACCACGTAAAGATAAATGCATTGCATTGTGTACGACTAAAGTAAATAAATAAATATTTTTTTAAAAAAATTATAAACTCCGGGCTGGGGTTGTGGCTCAGTGGTAGAGCGCTTGCCTAGCACGTGCGCGGCCCGGGTTCGATCCTCAGCACCATGTAAAAATAAAACGCATTGTGTACAACTAAAGCAAATAAATAAATATTTTTTTTTAAAATGATAAACTCCAGCCGGGCGCGGTGGCGCACGCCTGTAATCCCAGCACTTTGGAGGCTGAGGCAGGAGGATCGCGGGTTCAAAGCCAGCCTCAGCAATGGCGAGGTACTTAGCAATTCAGTGAGACCCTGTCTCTAATAAAATACAAAAAAAAAAAAAAAAAGGGCTGGGGATGTGGCCCAGTGGTCCAGAGCCTCTAAGTTCAATACCCAGTGCCAAAAAAAAAAAAAAAAAAAAAAAAAAAAAACATGATAAACTCCATGTGTGAAGCACTGGCCCAACCCTTATGAGGCGCTTAGCAACTCAGTGAGACCCTGCCTCTAAATAAAATACAAAAAAGGGTTGGGGATGTGCCCCAGTGGTCCAGTGCCCCTGAGTTCAATCCCCAGTACCAAAAAAAAGAATAGTTTAGCCCACTTTACAGGTCCTACTAGTAAGTGTCAGAGTCAGGATTAAATCCTAGAGCTGTCTACCACAAGAGATTTATTGTCCTAAATCTTTCTTGTCTTAGTTCCAACTGCTATCACAAATCAAACACAAAAACTATTTCTTACTGTTCTGGAGATAGCCGGGCGCGGTGGCGCACGCCTGTAATCCCAGCACTTGGGAGGCTGAGGCAGGAGGATCGCGGGTTCAAAGCCAGCCTCAGCAATGGCGAGGTACTTAGCAATTCAGTGAGACCCTGTCTCTAATAAAATACAAAAAAAAAAAAAAAAAAAAAAAGGGCTGGGGATGTGGCCCAGTGGTCCAGAGCCTCTAAGTTCAATACCCAGTGCCAAAAAAAAAAAAAAAAAAAAAAAAAAAAATGATAAACTCCATGTGTGAAGCACTGGCCCAACCCTTATGAGGCGCTTAGCAACTCAGTGAGACCCTGCCTCTAAATAAAATACAAAAAAGGGTTGGGGATGTGCCCCAGTGGTCCAGTGCCCCTGAGTTCAATCCCCAGTAACCAAAAAAAAAGAATAGTTTAGCCCACTTTACAGGTCCTACTAGTAAGTGTCAGAGTCAGGATTAAATCCTAGAGCTGTCTACCACAAGAGATTTATTGTCCTAAATCTTTCTTGTCTTAGTTCCAACTGCTATCACAAATCAAACACAAACTATTTCTTACTGTTCTGGAGATTGGGAAGTCCAAGATCAAGGTCCTAACTGTTCAGTATGTGATGGGGAAATTTTTCCTGGATTGCAGACCACTGTCTTCTTGTATTCACACATGCCCATGAGAAAAATATAATCCCTTTTGTGTTTCTTTTAATAAGGACACTAATTCCATTCATGAGGGCCCCACCCTTATGAACTAATTACCTCCTGAAGGCCCCATATCACACTGGGGATTAAGATTCAACAAATGAAAGCCGGGCGCGGTGGTGCATGCCTGTAATCCCAGCACTTGGGAGGCTGAGGCAGGAGGATCGCCAGTTCAAAGCCAGCCTCAGCAATGGTGAGGCACTTAGCAACTCAGTGAGACCCTGTCTCTAATAAAATACAAAAAAGAGCTGGGGATGTGGCCCAGTGGTCAAATGCCCCTGAGTTCAATCCCCAGCACCAAAAAAAAAAAAAAAAAAAAAAAAGATTCAATTCAACAAATGCATTTTGGGGAGACACAAGTATTCAATTCATAAGAGCATTCTAAGAAAATTTTGATTTTTGTATAGTTTCAAAAGACAGGAGTAGAATTTCTGGGTGGAAATGACAGGGACACAGTTTTCAGCTTTATACAAGGAACTACCAATCATAGTGATGATGTCCAGTAATGAAAAGGGTGCTGGATAATAAGCAAACTCCTAGCTGGGTGCCATGTTACACACCTGTGATCTTTGTGACTTGGGAGGCTGAGGCAGGAAGGTTGCAAGTTTGAGGCCAGCCTGTTCAATTTAGTAAGATCCCATCTCAAAATAAAAAGATAAAAAGGGCTGGAGATGTAGCTCAGTGGTAGGGTGCCTCTGGGCTCAATCCCCAGTACTGGGGGTTAAAAACAAAAAAAAAAGGTAAGCTCCCAGCTGGTCATTATGACACACACCTGTAATCCCGCTACTCAGGAACCAGAGACAGGAGAATTGCAGCCTGTACAAATTAGCAAGACTCTATCTCAAAATAAAAAGGTCTGGGATATATCTCAGTGGTAAAGCATTGGCCTAGCTAGACCCTGGGTTCAATCCCCACTTCTGGAAGGCGGGGGGAAAAAGTGAACTCTCATGTCATTGGAAATATTGAAACTGGTAGAAACTGGTGGAAAGAGTGGAATTTTGAACTATTACATTTCCTTGATACTTATATCCACTCTAAGCAGCAGTATTTATTTTAATGACAGAGTTTCAGGCAACTGAGAAATGTCTCCAAGCGTGTATTATTATTATTATTAAACATGCCTTTTGTTTATATGTGGTGCTAAGGATTGAACCCAGTGCCTCATATGTGCATTCTGCCACTGAGCTACAGCCCCAGCCCTCCAAGCGTGTATTATAAGTGGAAGCCTGATAAACATGGACATAAATGCTTCTTAGAATGGAGAAAATAAAGAGTTGAACTTTGTGACCTCATAATTCATAGCTTTAGTCATTCTGCACCTTGGGATTTTTTTCCGTGTTATGATAACTACACCATCGTTATTAATAGCAACCACCAACAGTAAACACCCAGTGACAAATAATAAATGGTCCAATTCTTGTTCTTGAGGAGTCTGGTTTGTTGGGAGACAGGTAAAACATGTCAGGTCATTTTGTGCTCTTCACTGGGTGCTGACTCAAGAGCTCACCTCCCATCCCCACCCCATGGATGACAGGCAGCATGAGCCATTTAATCTCAAGGTGGGGACCTAAGAAAGTCTGTTGCAGAAGGGTAATTGGCCTATTTACTTGCTCCTTTCCACTTAGCCCAGCCAACCCAGCTCCAGCCTCTGTTGACCAGGTGTTGAACTGCCTCGAGGGGACAGGCTCTAACAGTTAATGTATTACATACATCCATAAAAGATTAAAGATTAGCTCTGTCTTAGCTGAACTGTAACTGTCTGTTTGGGTTTCTCCCCTCCCAGGCTGTCTGGGGAAGTCAGTATTGTTTTCTGTCTGAGGATAATTAACCCACTGGGTCTCAGATTTCCTGGATGGAGGCCCTTTGATAGCTCCCCATTAGTGAACACTTCTTGGGTGCCAGGGTCTGGAGTAAGCACTTTCTGTGAATCTGTATCACTCATTTACTCCTACTACCAGCCCTGGGAGGCAGGAGGTATTTTCCCAACCTCATATCTGCCAGGCTAGGAGTCTGCTATGTAGTATGCAGTATTTGGAAGTAGAAGGGTTTGTTTCTGGTCCCTTAAGACCTCATTGCTATTAACCCCTTTCTTAGGTCAAAGGGTCATCATATGCCATTATCTGTAACATCAACTCACACATTTTCTGGGGAGACTCTTTGTACAGTCCAGAAGAGAAGCAGAAGGGTTTAGCAGTTAGGATTGAAGATGGGCCCTGGAGTCAGGGTTCTTTTTTTTTTTTTTTTTGTGGTACCAGGGATTGAACTCAGGGGCACTTCGACCACTGGGTCACATCCCCAGCCCTTTTTTGTATTTTATTTAGAGACAGGGTCTCACTGAGTTGCTAAGTGCCTCGCCATTGCTGAGGCTGGCTTTGAACTCGCGATCCTCCTGCCTCAGCCTCCCAAAGTGCTGGGATTACAGGCGTGCGCCACCGTGCCCGGCTTTTTTTTTTTTTTTTTTTTCAATATTTATTTATTTGCTTTGTACACAGTGCAATACATTTATGTTTATGTGGTGCTGAGGATTGAACCCGGGCTGCGCATGTGCTAGGCAAGGGCTCTACCGCTGAGCCACAACCCCAGCCCGGAGTCAGGTTTCTTGCATTAGAATTTTTTTTTTTTTTTTTTTGTACCGGGGATTGAACTCAGGGGCACTGGACCACTGGGCCACATCCCCAGCCCCTTTTTGCATTTTATTAGAGACAGGGTGTCACTGAGTTGCTAAGTGCCTTCCCATTGTTGAGGCTGGCTTTGAACTCATGATCCTCCTGCCTCAGCCTCCCAAGTGCTGGGATTCCATGCGTGCGCCACCGCATCCAGCTTGAATTAGAATTCTGTTTAGAGCCGGGCGCGGTGGCGCACGCCTGTAATCCCAGCACTTTGGGAGGCTGAGGCAGGATGATCGTGAGTTCAAAGCCAGCCTCAGCAATGGCGAGGCACTTAGCAACTCAGTGAGACCCTGTCTCTAAATAAAATACAAAAAAGGGCTGGGGATGTGGCCCAGTGGTCGAGTGCCCCTGAGTTCAATCCCTAGTACCAAAAAAAAAAAAAAAAAAAAAAGAATTCTGTTTAGCCCTGAAAACTTGGGCATGTTACTTCCCTTCTCTGTCATCTCCCCAATGGGAAGACTATCAGTACTTCCTCTTGATATTGTTATGAGAATTGACTGATGCACCTGGCACATAGCAAGGCAAAAGGCAATTTTAACTATTCCCAAAGTTATTGTGGGATTTGGAGTCTTACATAGGATTTTTTAACATTTGAACTCTACTACATACTGGTGACATGAACTTGAGCCAGTTTAATTTCTCTGAGTTTCTTTCTTTCTTTCTTTTTTTTTTTTGTGTGTGTGTGTGTGTGTGTGTGTACTGGGATTGAACTCAGGGACACTCAACCACTGAGCCACATCCCCAGCCCTATTTTGTATTTTATTTAGAGACAGGGTCTTACTGAGTTGCTTAGTGCCTCACTAAATTACTGAAGCTGTCTTGGAACTTGTGATCCTCCTATCTCAGCCACAGGAGCTGCTGGGGTTACAGACGTGAGCCACTGCGCCTAGCTTGAGTTTGTTTCTTTAATTTGCAAAACAGGGAGGTTATCTACTTGTCAAAATTTCTTCTAAGGGCCGGGCGCGGGTGGCGCACGCCTGTAATCCCAGCACTTTGGGAGGCTGAGGCAGGAGGATCGCGAGTTCAAAGCCAGCCTCAGCAATGGCGAGGCACTTAGCAACTCAGTAAGACCCTGTCTCTAAATAAAATACAAAAAAGGGCTGGGGATGTGACCCAGTGGATGAGTGCCCCTGAGTTCAATCCCCGGTACCACAAAAAAAAAAAAAAAAAAAAAAAAAAAAAAAATTTCTTCTAAGGGCTGGGGCTGTGGCTCAGCAATAGAGTGCTTGTCTCACATGTATGAGGCCCTGGGTTCGATCCTCAGCACCACATAAAGATAAATAAAATAAAGGTGTTGTGTCCATGTATAACTAAAAAACTATTTAAAAAAAATTTTCTTCTAAGCGCATGATTGATACTTGCTGTGCTTGGCATATGGTAGGTGTTCTCAGATGCTGCTTTCAAGCACTGTGTTTGAGGAGGCAGGATATAAGCATTTAATTAAGGAACTAATGAAAAGGAAATGATAAGGAAAATTAGCATGTTCTCTGTACAGATGTAGCAAGGTAAATTGTGACATACAATCCAGTTAACAGCCAGGCGCAGTGATGCATTCCTGTAATCCCAGCACTTGGGAGGCTGAGGCAGGAGAATCCCGAGTTCAAAGCCAGCCTCAACAATGGCGAGGCACTTAGCAACTCAGTGAGACCCTGTCTCTAAATAAAATACAAATAAGGGCTGGGGATGTGGCTCAGTGGTTGAGTGTCCCTGAGTTCAATCCCCAGTACCAAAAAAACCAATACAGTCAACATTTATTTTGTGCCTGCTATAGACTAAGCATCACCAAGAATACAAGGATAGCCGGGCGCAGTGGCGCACGCCTATAATCCCAGCACTTGGGAGGCTGAGGCAGGATGATCGCCAGTTCAAAGACAACCTCAGCAATGGCGAGGCACTTAGCAACTCAGTGAGACCCTGTCTCTCTAACAAAATACAAAAAAAAAGGGCTGTGGATGTGGTCCAGCGGTCGAGTGCCCCTGAGTTCAATCCCTGGTACCAAAAAAAAAAAAAAAAAAAAAAAACAATACAAGGATAAGCTAGGGCTGGGTGTGTACCTCAGTGGTTAAGCATTTGCCTAGCATGTGTGAGACCTTGGCTTGGGTCCCCAGCACTGCCAAAAAAAAAAAAAAAAAAAGTTGTAGACAACCTAAATCTCCGAATTGACAGGGTTGACACCTTAGTAATAAAATGTTATATACTATTAAAAATGGTTACAGAAGAAATGATGTGGAAAATATTTATGATATATAATACTAACCAGTGAAGCAAATTATAAAATCTTTTTTTAAAAATATTTATTTATTTGCTTTAGTTGTACACAATGCAATGCATTTATGTTTACTTGGTGCTGAGGATCTAACCCAGGCTGTGCACGTGCTAGGTGAGCGCCCCACCGCTGAGCCACAACCCCAGCCCCATAAAATCTTATGTATAATGTGTTTATTTATTTATTTATTTGGTACTGGGGATTGAATACAGGGGTGCTTAACCACTGAGCTGTGTCCCCAGACCTTTTAAAAAATATTATTTTGAGACAGGGTCTCGCTAAGTTGCTTAAAGCCTTGCTAAGCTGTTGACTCTGGCTTTGAACTTGAGATTCTCCTCCCTCAGCCTCCCAAGCCACCACACCCAGCTATAATATGTTTTTATTTTTATTTTTTTAAATTATTTATTTACTTTAGTTGTACACAATTTAATAGCATTTATGTTTATGTGGTGCTGAGGATCGAACCCGGGCCGCGCACGTGCGACGCGAGCGCTCTGCCGCTGAGCCACAACCCCAGCCCAGCTATAATATGTTTTAAATACAGAATCTGCAAAATATCTGTACACAGAGTAAGAAAAACCAGACATTCTAATGGTGGCATTAATTGTCTTTGATTAATGGGACTAGAGATTATTTTCTCTCCATTTGTCTTTTTTTTTTCTCCAATTTTTATTTGTTTATTTGGTGGTGGGGATTTAAGCCAGGTCCTCAGGCATGCTAAGCATATGTTCAAGTGATATGCCCAGCCTTGTTTTCCAAATTTTTGATGAGTGTGTTAATTTAAAAAGAAAAAAAAAAAAATCAAAACAACTCGAATGTCTGTAACAGGTGAAGAGATGAACAAATTGTCACATTTCTACAATGGAATGCTATTCAACAATAAAAAGCTACTGATGTACATAAAAAGATAAATGAATTTAAAAATAATTTAAGTGGAAGAAGTCAAAAGAACATGTGATTTGTGGTTCCATTTATATGGTGTTCTGGAACCGACAAAATGAATCTAAAGTCAGAGAAATCAGATCTGTGCTTGCCAGGGATGATGAATGAGAGGATTGATTGCAAAGGGACATGAGGAAACTTTTTGGAAAAATGGGAATGTTCTTTATCTTGCTTGTTGTAGTGGGTACTCAGGTGTGTATATTTGTTAAAAATCACCAAGCTATACTTTAAATACATGCGTTTTGCCTGTAGATAAATATATGTCTTAGTCCATTGTCTGCTGCTATAACAAAATACTCAAGATTGGGTAATTTATAAATAAAAGAGGTTTATTAAATTCACAGTTTTGGAGGCTGAACGTTCAAGATCAGAAGATCCCATCTGTTTGGCCTCTGGTGAGGGTCCCCTTTGATTGCATCACAATATGGCAGATGGCGAGCCGGGCGCGGTGGCGCACGCCTGTGATCCCAGCACTTTGGGAGGCTGAGGCAGGAGGATCGCGAGTTCAAAGCCAGCCTCAGCAATGGCGAGGCACTTAGCAACTCAGTGAGACCCTGTCTCTAAATAAAATATAAAAAAGGCTGGGGATGTGGCCCAGTGGTCAAGTGCCCCTGAGTTCAATCCCCAGTACCAAAAAAAAAAAAAAAAAAACAATATGGCAGATGGCAACACAGTGTGAATGCATGAGAGAGGAAGAGATTACATAGTGAGGCAGAAAACCAGAGAGATTCAAGGACCAGGCTTGTTCCTGTTTTATAACAACTTGCTCTCAGAGGAATTAACCAGGGCCCATGGTAACTACATAACCCCTTCCATTGGCAGTACTCCAAGTGACCTAAGCATCTTCCACTAGACCCCACCTCTCAAAGGTTCTACCACTTCCCAATACCACCACACTGAGGACCAACCTTCCAGCACATGAACTTTTGGGGACCACACTCAAGCCCTATACAAACCACAGCAGTAGGGCTGGGGTTGTAACTCAGTGGTAGAGTGCTGGCCTTGCATGCGTGAGGCCCTGGGTTCGATCCTCAGCACCACATACAAATAATAAATAAAAATAAAGATATTGTGTCCAGGGGCTGGGGTTGTGGCTCAGGGTTAGAGCGCTCGCCTAGCACGTGCATGGCCCGGGTTCAATCCTCAGCACCACATAAAATAAAGGCATTGTGTACAACTAAAACAAACAAATAAATATTTGAAAAAAGATATTGTGTCCATCTACAACTAAAAGTATATATTTTTAAAAAAAGCAGTAAAATTGATTAAAATAATGAAAAAATATTGTATAGTATTTTTCTGGTTATAAGAGCATTACAGGGGCTGGGATTGTGGCTCAGCGGTAGAGCGCTCGCCTCGGGCACCTGTGGGCGGCCCGGGTTCGATCCTCAGCACCACGTACAAATAAAACGCATTGTGTACAACTCAAGCAAATAAATAAAAATATTAAAAAAAAAAGAGCATTACATATTCATTATAAGAAAATTTAACATTTTCAGAGGGACATTCTAATATGTATGAAATAATTACTTCCACGTTTTGAGAAATTGGAAAGTTATTGCAATTCTAAGCACAGGGTTTGATACACAATAAGTATCAATGAATTTAAAAAGCAGAATATGAGATAGAGCCCTACTGGGAAGCAGAGAAGAGTAAACAGAGTGAAGTACCCAGAAATTCGAGACTTCTACAGAAACCTAATGGAAACCCTGCTAGCGGATAAGGCTGTTAGAGATGGTAGAACCTCCCTCCTGTGGAACTTTGAGAGGTGGGAGGGAAATGAGAATGGAGGTCATGTAGGTGAGCTCATAGTATTTTTACTAGAGACAGGGTCTCACTGAGTTGCTAAGTGAATAAAATAAACCAATTGTTTTGATTGGTTTTCTGCTAGCTCTTAGAATTCTTTCCTCCTACATCTTTGGGAAAAAGAATAAGAATATGGTGCCTGGCAAGGTGGTACTCACTGGTGATCCAGGAGAATTGTAATCAGAAGTTTCAGGCTAGTCTCAGCAGCTTAGCAAGGACCTGTCTCAAAATAAAAAATAGAGGGCAGGGCTGAGGTTGTGGCTCAGTGGTAGAGCACTCGCCTAGCACGAGCGCGGCCCGGGTTCAGTCCTCAGCACCATGTAAAAATAAACACATTGTGTACAACTAGAGCAAATAAATAAAATAAAATAAATAAGATTCTTTAAAAAAAAAAAAAAATAGAGGGCTGAGCCAGGCATGGTGGTGCACACCTGTAATCCTAGCACTTGGGAGGCTGAGGCAGGAGGATCACCAGTTCAAAGCCAGGCTCAGCAATGGGGAGGTGCTTAGCAACCCAGTGAGACCCTGTCTCTAATAAAATACAAAAAAGGGATGGGGATGTGGCCCAGTGGTCGAGTGCCCCTGAGTTCAATCCCCAGTACCAAAAAAAAAAAAAAAAAAAAAAAAAAAAAAAAAAAAATCCACAGAAAGGCCCACATTGGCATTATTTGTGAATACAAAAACAGTTGAAGAGTGAGGTCCTCTCTGCAACTATGGTAGGAAAAAGGAGTCCATGATAACCCTTTAATAGTTCACAAGTGCACAGGACTCCACAGCTCACCAAGTGCTTTCCATCCATCAGTTGGCACATGCTCCCGCCATCCAGGCTGGAATATTTGGGGAGGAGGAGTGTGGCAAAGGCAAGAGGCAGACACACCTAAGCTGAGATACCAGCTCCACCTGCAATAAACCAGGTGACCTCAAGCAGTGACATCCTCTCCTATGGCCATTATGAAGATAAAAAGGAAATGTAGATGATGCACCTAGCACAGTGGCATGTACTGTGACCGTGGGGCTGGCATTGTGACCGTCCTAATTTGATGGATGTGAACATGGCTCTCAATGGGAATAATGAGCACGTTATAAGCAAGAGCTGTGACTTGTTGGGAAATCTCCAAGATGGAAGAATTCTTCATCACTATTATCTGCTCTTCTTCCACAGGGAGCTCTAGAATGGACTGTGCAGGGAAACATGCTCAAGGTGTGACTTTGGGAAAATATCTTCTGACCTAAAATCATAGGACCATATACTTAAAAGTGAAAGAGACACTGCAATTCCAGCTACTTGGTAGGCTGAGGCAGGAAGGATTGCACATTTGAGGCCTGCCTGGGCAACTTAGCAAGACCCAGACTCAAAAAATAAAAAGGGGGGCTGGAGTTGTGGCTCAGTGGTAGAGTGCTCGCCTAGCACGTGCACGGCCTGGGTTCAATCCTCAGCACCACCTAAAAACAAAGGCATTGTGTACAACTAAAAACAAATAAATAAATATTTAAAAATAAAATAAATAAAAATAAAAATGGCTGGGTGTGTACTCAGTGGTTGAGTACCCCTGGGTTCAGTGCCCAACACGGGTGGTGGGGGGGAGTGAAAGAGGCCTTCGGAGTTTTTAGTCTAACTCCTATCACCCTCCCCACAAAACAGATGGGGAAATCAAGGTCCACAAAGCAAAAGAGACTTGCCTCAATGACTTAGCATGGAACAGCAAGCCCTGAATGATAGCCAGACTTTTCTCACCATTTCCCTCTGAACACAATCCTTTATTTATTTATTTATTTATTTATTTATTTTGGTACCAGGGATTGAACTGGTACCAGGGGCACTCGACCACTGGGCCACATCCCCAGCACTTTTTTGTATTTTATTAGTGACAGGGTCTCACTGAGTTGCTAAGTGCCTTGCCATTGCTTAGGCTGGCTTTGAACTCGCGATCCTCCTGCCTCAGCCTCCCAAATGCTGGGATTACAGGCGTGAACCACCGCACCTAGCTCACATTCCTCTTAGTTGTGCAGACTGGAGGTGGATTCCTGACCTTGCACCAACCAGCTCTGTCTTTGGATAGTGATATAACATCTCTGATGCTTAGTGTCTGCATTTGTAAAGTGAAACAATAACATCTACCTCATTGGCTTACTAGAAAGATTAAATTATATAGTGCATGTAGAGTATATAATTATTTAAATATGAATATAGTTCCCATTTTACAGATGAGAAACTGAGGCTTGTTGCAATTTCCCCTTGGCTTGGGATTGTATCTCAAATCAAAGAGAAAGCACACAAAAAGCCAAAGAAACCTGTGTGTGAGAGGTGGGTGGCCACAGGTGAGCCAAGCTTTCCTTGCACTCGTCACTGAGAATGACCTTTCTGTCCAGGACCTCAAGAAGACACCATGCACCCAGTGACCCTCCCTGCCCCTGCTGCCTAATGCACAAACAGGTTGTGAAACAAGCTGGGCAGTGACTCAGCCTGGTGGCCTGCTCTGCTGGTCAGAACCAACAGGCTGGGGCTGTCTGGGTGAGAATTGAAGGGACGTCGTGTCTTAACAAACAAGTTGCTTGTCAAATCCCTGACAGTGATGCCAAGCACAAACTATGAACTCTGGTCCTTGAGGCGTCATGGTTGACTGAACTGGGGTGCCAACGTTGTATACAACATCCCCTTGTTGTTTTTCTAGTCTAATAACTATCAGGGACAATGTCAGGAAGAGGGGAACATGTCAGAGGCTAGGAGCTCCTATTTCTTGAAAATCAGCGTGGCATGGTGGCCAGGACTTCTCTGTGCTTTTGGTGTCCACAGTATGCAGACCTGAGTTCTGGGCCCTGGTTCTGCTGCTTACTATCTTTGAGACTCTGGGCAAGAGGATTATCCCTTCTAAATTTGAACTTCCTTATTGTGTAAAATGTTCACCTTGCAAATTTGTCTTTTAGAGATAAAAGACAAATGGCTCCAATTCAACAAAGGGCAAATTCCACCCACACTAGGGTAAAGTAGGCACTTTCTGAGGACTCAGCAACCACAGAGAATTTTTGCACTGACCCTGGCACCTGGGGACTCCCAGAGACCACATCCTGAAGAACAGACCAAACACTTCAGCTTCTCCAAAGGCTATCAGCTCAGGAGCCCTTTGCTGTATGTATTCCAACATGTAAAGTTTTATGAATATATATATATATATATATATTTTTTTTTTTTTTTTTTTTGTGGGTACCGGGGATTGAACTCAGGGGCACTCGTCCACTGGGTCACATCCCCAGCCCTTTTTTGTATTTTATTTAGAGACAGGGTCTCACTGAGTTGCTAAGTGCCTCGCCACTGCTGAGGCTGGCTTTGAACTCACGATCCTCCTGCCTCAGCCTCCCAAAGTGCTGGGATTACAGGCGTGAGCCACCGCGCCCGGCTTATGAATATTTTTTAAAATTAAAATAACTAGCCAGGCATGATGACACATGCCTGTAATCCCAGTGACTCAGGAGGCTGAGATAGGAAGATCATAAGTTTGAGGCCAGCCTCAGCAAATTAACAAGGCACTAAGCAACTTAGTGAGACCCTATCTCAAGATTTAAAAAAGGGGTGGGGGGCTGGGGATGTGGCTCAGTAGTAAAGCATCCCTGGGTTTAAGCCCTAGTACCAAAAGATAAAAATTAAATTAAAATAAATTAAAATTAAAAATAACTTATGGAAGCCGGGCGCGGTGGCGCATGCCTGTAATCCCAGCACTTGAGAGGCTGAGGCAGGAGGATCGCAAGTTCAAAGCCAGTGTCAGCAATGGCGAGGCACTTAGCAACTCAGTGAGACCCTGTCTCTAATAAAATAGATAAAAAGGGCTGGGGATGTGGCCCAGTGGTCGAGTGCCCCTGAGTTCAATCCCCATTACCAAAAAAAAAAAAAAAAAAAAGTTATGGGACTGGGGATATAGCTCAGTGGGTAGAGTGCTTACCTCCAATGCACATGGACCTGAATTCAATCCCCAGCACCACATAAAAAATAACTTATGGGGCTGGGGTTGTGGCTCAGAGGTAGAGTGTAGAGTGCTCACCCTAGCACATGTGCAGCCCGGGTTCGATCCTCAGCACCACATAAAAATAAAGACATTGTGTACAACTAAAAGGAAATAAATAAATATTAAAAAAATAAATAAATAACTTATGGGGGCTGGGGTTGTGGCTCAGTGGTAGGGCATGTGCTTAGCACACATGAGGCACTGGGTTCAATCCCCAGCTCCACATAAAACTAAATAAATAAAATAAAGGTATTGTGTCCATCTAGAACTAAAAATATTAAAAAAAAACAAAACAAAAAAAAAACTTGTGGGATGAAAGGTAGGTAAAAGATGTAAATTTCCTGAAGCATAGAGAACTCCCTAAGTTGGTATTTAGAATCCTTTCCCAAAATCTGTTTCTTCCCTTCCCAGGAGGGAAATTGCCCCTCCTGCTAGCTAACAGTATTTTACTTTTTTGTGGTACTAGGGATTGAACCCAGTCCCCTTTTCATTTTATTTTTGAAACAGGGTCTGGATAAATTTCCATTCTGGACTCAAACATGCAATTCTCCTGCCCAAGTCTTCTGAGTAGCCAGGCATACGTATATGCCACTGTGCCTGACTAGCTAAGGGTTTATTTATTTATTTTTTTATTTATTTTTGTGGGGGTACTGGGGATTGAACTCAGGGGCACTCAACCACTAAGCCACATCCCCAACCCTATTTTGTATTTTATTTAGAGACAGGGTCTCACTGAGTTACTTAGTGCCTTGCTTTTGCTCAGGCTGGATTTGAACTCTTTTTTTTTTTTTTAATTTGCTTTAGTTGTACACAATGTTTTTTTTCTTTTTTTTTTTTTTTTAACGTGGTGCTGAGGATTGAACCCCGCCCGCACACATGCTAGGCAAGTGCTCTACCACTGAGCCACAACCCCAGGCCCTGGATTTGAACTCTTGATCCTCCTGCCTCAGCCTCTCAACTGCTGGGATTAGAGTTGTGTGCCACCGTGCCCCACTAGCTAAGGGGATTTGTTTGGTTGGTTTGGTTTGATACTGGGGATTGAATATAGGAGCTCTCTACCTCTGAGCTACATTCTCAGCCCTTTTTATTTTTCTTTCTTTTTTTCTTTTTTTTTTTTTTTTCTTTGGTGGTACCGGGGATTGAACTCAGGGGTACTTGACCACTGGGCCACATCCCCAGCCCTTTTGTATTTTATTTAGAGACAGGGTGTCACTGAGTTGCTAAGTGCCTCACCATTGCTGAGGCTGGCTTTGAACTCAGGATCCTCCTGCCTCAGCCTCCCAAAGTGCTGGGATTACAGGTGTGCGCCACCGCGCCCGGCTCTATTTTTCATTTTGAGACAAGATTTTTCTAGGTTGCATAGGGCCTCACTAAATTACTAAGACTGGCTTTGAATTTGTGATCTTAATGCCTCAGTAATCCCTCTGGGATTATAGTCATGCAACACTGTGCCTGGCATAAAGGTTAATATTATAGTGGCAACTTTCCCACTTACCCAGAATTAGCAGAAAAGCAATCAGTGCAGCTATCATAAACACAAGCCCCAGGCCAATTGTAAAGCTGTTATCCTATTCATCACTGGATTCATTTCCTAATATTAGGAAGGGACGTTTTGTTTGGCAGTACTAGGAATCAAACTCAGGGCCTTGCTTATACCAGTCAAGCACTCCTCCCCTGAGCTACATCCCCAGAATTTTTTTTTTTTTTTTTTTTTTTTTTTGTGGTTACCGGGGATTGAACTCAGGGGCACTCGACCACTGGGTCACATCACCAGCCCTTTTTTGTATTTTATTTAGAGACAGGGTCTCACTGAGTTGCTAAGTACCTCGCCACTGCTGAGGCTGGCTTTGAACTCGCGATCTTCCTGCCTCAGCCTCCCAAAGTGCTGGGATTACAGGCGTGCGCCACCGCGCCCAGCCCCAGAAGTTTTTATTTAATATTTGAGACAGGGTGTCACTAAATTGTTCTGACCAGGTTCAGACTTGCTGTCCTCTTGCCTCAGCCTCTTGAGTCACTGGGATTATAGACATGCTCCACTGCACCTGGCAAAAGAAACATTTAAAAAAAAAAATATTTATTTATTTACTTAAGTTGTACACAATGCCATGCATTTATGTTTACGTGGTGCTGAGGATCGAACCTGGGCCACGCATGTGCGAGGCGAGCGCTCTGCCGCTGAGCCACAACCCTCGCCCCAAGAAACATTTTTAATCAAGGGGCGTGGTAGGACATTATGGCCCCCAAAGATATCCAAGTCCTAATTTATGAACCTGTCAATGTTAACATACATAACTTAATCTCTTTGTAGATGTGATTAAGGTAAATGTATACAGATGGGGAGATTATCCTGGATTATCTAGGTAGGCCCTCAATAAACTCACACTGTCATCATAAGAGGGAGGTAGAGGAAGACTTGACTACAGAAGAGAAGGCAATGTGTTATGGTTTAAACATGACCCCTAAAGTTCAGATGATGGGATAAATCTCTAGTGCAACAGTGTTGAGAAGTAGGACCTTTAATAGGTAGTTAGGGTGGGAGGGCTCTGCCTTCATGAATGGATTTGAACTATTTTCCAAGAACAGGCTTTTTTTTTTTCTTTTCCCTGTACCGGGGATTGAACTCAGGGGCACTCGACCACTGGGCCACATCCCCAGCCCTTTTTGTATTTTATTTAGAGACAGGGTCTCACTGAGTTGCTAAGTGCCTCGCCATTGCTGAGGCTGGCTTTGAACTTGCGATCCTCCTGCCTCAGCCTCCCAGGACAGGCACTTTTAAAAGTGATGAGTTTGGCCGGGCGCGGTGGCGCACGCCTGTAATCCCAGCACTTTGGGAGGCTGAGGCAGGAGGATTGCGAGTTCAAAGCCAGCCTCAGCAATGGCAAGGCACTTAGCAACTCAGTGAGACCCTGTCTCTAATAAAATACAAGAAAGGGCTGGGGATGTGGCCCAGTGGTCGAGTGCCCCTGAGTTCAATCCCCAGTACCACAAAAAAAAAAAAAAAAAAAAAGTGATGAGTTTGGTCTCCTTCCCTTCTTCTCCCTCCCACAGATGCTCTCTCACTGTATGATATCTTCTGCCATGTTATTATGCAGCAAAAAGACCCTCACCAGGGGCAGGCCTCTCAACCTTAGACTTCCCAGCATCCAGAACTGTTAGAGATGAATTTCTACTCCTTATACAATACCCGTCTGTGGTATTCTGTTATAGTGGCACAAAACAGGCTAAGACACAATGTGGTGACCAAAGCAGAGATTGGAGTGACAAGACCTTAAGTCAGAGAACACAAACAGTCACCAAAAGTTGGAAGAGGCGGCTGGCATGGTGGCCCACACCTGTAATCTCAGCACTTGAGAGGCTGAGGCAGGAGGATCACGAGTTCAAAGCCAGCCTCAGCAATGATGAGGTACTTAGCAACTTAGTGAGCCCCTGTCTCTAATAAAAAACAAAAGAGGACTGGGGATGTAGCCCAGTGGTAGAATGCCCCTGAGTTCAATCCCCGGTACCAAGAAAAAAAAAAAAAAAGGAACAGGCAAGGAATGAATTTACCCCGGATCATTCAAAAGGAAACATACCAGCTGACACCTTGATTTTATTTATTTAGTTATAAATGGACACAATTTCTTTATTTTATTTATTTGTTTTTATGTGGCGCTGACGATCAAACCCTGTGCCTCACACTTATTAGGCAAGCGCTCTACCTCTGAGCCCCAGCCCCAGCCCCTTGAATTTATTTTTATGTATTTTTTTTTTTATTCTGGTGCTGGAGATTGAACCCAGGGGAGCATAACCACAGAGCTACATCCCCATCCCTTTTTATTTATTTATTTATTTGTACAAAATATTTAATTTATTGATCTTTTGTGGGGGAATTTCATGCCTCATCACTGTGTTACATGAGCCATTAATTTTGTAGCTTGTTCAACGTGGAACTGGTTCATCTTCATGATGCTCAGGAATCAGCTCTTCCTGTAGAGGATCTGGAGAGAGTTCTTTTGAGAGTGTGCAGTTTCCTCCTGTATGTTACAAAAGCTTTATATACTCGGTTAACTTTTCATTATTCACAGTGTTTATCTTCTTAAGATCAGCGGTAATTGGTTTTGCTTTGTTTTTAGCCTTAAAGTTTTTTTTGGCTGGTTATATAAAATACATTTCTGGACTTCTGCCCTCTTAATTTGTTCTTGGCCATCGTCTCTCATCAGACCTGATTTACCCATACATGGCTGCTCAAGTTCCAGGTGACACCATCTGCAGGCACACAATTTCCGTTTTTACTTTTTTATTTTGGGGCAGTGTCTCACTGAGTTGTTTAGGGCCTTGCTAAGTTGCTGAGGCTGGCTTTGAACTTGTGATCCTCCTGTCTCCGCCTCTTGAGTCACTGGGATTACAGGCATTCGCCACTATGCCCAGCTCCCCTTTCCTTTTATATCATTCTGGAGCCTGTGTAGAATTCCTTAGGATGACATTTGAGGACTTTTATAATTGTGTTAGCGTGTTTCTGTTTGCAAATGACAAAAATGCCAACTCAATTTGTCTTGTTCATAAAAGAAAATTTTTGGTCATTGAACTATAAAGTATATGTGAAGACTTAGGCATAGCTGAATCTAAAGACTGAAATATTATTGTAAATAATTGGTCTCTCAAGCCAGGCTCAGTGGTGCACATCTATAATCCCAGCTACTAGGGAGGCTGAGGCAAGAGGATTACAAGTTTGAGGTCAGCCTTGGCAATTTAGCAAGACCCTGTCTTGAAATAAAAAAATAAAATGAGCTGGTGATGTGGCTCAGTGGTAAAGCACAGAGCTCAATTCCCAATGTAACAACAACAACAAATGGTCTCTCTCTTTATCTCCTCCCCTCTGCCACTCCTGCACCTCCCACCTGCCTCTTCTGCCCCTCCTCCCTGCCTCTTCTGCCCCTCCCCCCATACTGGGCTTGAACCCAGGGTCTTGCACATGCTAGGCAAGCACAGAGTTGCATCCCCAGTTCTTTTTATTTTTAAAAAAATTCTTAAAATATTTTATTTTTTAGTTGTAGTTGGACACAATACCTTTATTTTATTTATATTTATTTTTTACATGGTGCTGAGGATGGAGCCCAGGGCTGTGCATGTGCTAGGTGAGTGCTCTACCACTGAGCCACAACACCAGCCCTGCATTTTATTTTTACATGGTTCTGAGGATTGAACCTGGGCCGAGCACGAGCTAGGCAAGTGCTCTACCGCTGAGCCACAACCCTAGCCCTCTTACAGTTTGTGTGTGTGTGTGTGTGTGTGTGTGTGTGTGTGTGTGTGTGAGAGAGAGAGAGAGAGAGAGAGAGAGAGAGAGAGAGAGAGAGAGAGAGAAAACTGAGACAGGTAACACTAAGTGTGCCATGTGCCAGAGAGATGATGTGCCTTGCACAGGACAGACACCTGCCCCCCCCCCCCCCCCCCCCCCCCCCCTGCTGGCTGAGCTGGGATTCAAATGTCCTTCTCTACATAGAGATTGTACTCCTAACTACTATTCCAGACTCCCCCACAGGAGGCTGATAGTGGTTGGTACACAGTAGGGGATGAATGTTGCTAAATGCTAAATGCTTGACTCTGTTGAATTGAATCCGTTTCCGCTTTGGCTATGCCTTCACCTGGACTGATTTGCCCCTCTCAGTTCATCTTGGCTGTGCCATCAGGTCACATGACACAGTTCTCCTGGCGAGGGTGGGGGTGGGGGGCACTTAATTCCTGCTGACTTGGAGTATATCTTCTGAGTACTCCTGTCAACTGGGAAGAACTCTAATCCTGGATCTGGGACAGGCCAAAGGTCTCTGTTTGCAGTGACCCAGACAACAGCTGGAACTCCAGCTGGGGGAGATGCTGCCTGTTGGGGAAGGTGTGAGCCTTCCCAATGCCCCTGCCCCTACCAGGAGTCCAAGGTCCAAGGCTTCAGTTTTCCTGTTCAGAACATATTGCTCACCCTGTGGTTTCCAAGGCATTTGTGGTGATAAAACCACTTGTCCTGTTCATTTCACAACAGCCTCATGGTTAGATATTTGGAGAAAAGACCATGGGGGTTTGAATCCACTAAACTCATATTTCTGTTCCTGGAAACATGTTTACCACAAGAGTCTATTTTCTATTTACCACATAGTTGATATGTACCAATTGATGTATTGAACATATGTTATGTGCATTATTTAATTCAGGATTTCTTCAACCTTGGGACCACTGACTTTTTGCACTGGATAATACTTTGTTGTTAAGACATTGCCCTGTGCATCCTAAGAAGTTTAGATGGTTTCTACCCACTAAAGCACCTCTTGCTGTGACCACAAAAATGTCTCCAGACTTTACCAAATGTCCTAGGAAGGCGGGTGCATATCATACCTGGGTGAGAACCACTGATTTAATTGAATGGACACAGCAACCCTCTGACCTAGGAAATATTATCTGCCCTTTTTATTTATTTATTTTTTTAAAAAAATATTTGTTTATTTGTTTTTAGTTGTACACAATGCCTTTGTTTTTATGTGGTGCTAAGGATGGAACCCAGGCTGCGCACGTGCTAGGCGAGCGCTCTACCGCTGAGCCATAACCCCAGCCCCTATCTTCCCTTTTTAAAAAATTTTTTTTAAAAATACCTTTATTTATTTTTAAGTGGTGCTGAGGATGGAACCCAGTGCCTCACACATGCTAGGCAAGCACTCTACCACTGAACCACAAGCCCAGTCCCCCTTTTTATTTTTATTTATTTCTCATTTGGGGATCGAACCCGGGGCCTCACTCAGGCTAGGCAAGTGCTCTACTACTGAGCTATACCCACTTCTATATCCCTTGTTAGAGAAAGAGAAACTGAGACCTGAAGAGGTGAAGTAAGAAAATAGTATTGACCAACCCCTTGTTTTTTCCTGAAAGAAGGAACTAAACTAACTAAGCAGGCACTTTATAAACATTTGCTCATTTGATACTGATGATAACATATTTTTTTAATTGAGATGGTAACATTTCATAGATGAGAAAATTAAAGTTACTACAGTTCATCTGTGTACTTGGTTCTTGTTTGTTTATACTCTACCTCATTCCAGATGGACTTGCACTCAGATTTGAGCCTCATCTGTCTGGTTCCAAAGTCCAAGCTCTTTCTCTGACACTAGACTGATGCTGAGTAGCTGAGAGCTGGTCACAAAACAGACAACCAGGCTGGGAGAAGCAATGGGAACCCAGCCAAGTCCACAGTGCTGGGAGGCTGTGATTTCTCAAGTGCTGCCAACAGTGCCCAGCTCCTAGACCAGGCATTCTGGTATCTACAAACATGTACTCCACACTTATTTACTCAGTCCCCACTGTGTGAATAAAACACACCAGAAAAAAAATCCCTGCCTTCCTGGGGCTCACGATCAAATACAGAGATGAAAGAGCCAAACAGATGACTAAAATCTTAGATGGAAACAAAACAAAACAAAAACATGGAGTGTAGCTCAGTGGTAGAGTACTTGCTTAGCATGTGCACGGCCCTCAGTTCCATTCCCAGTGTGTGCACATACACACACACACACAGGCACACCAAAAAAAAAAAAAAAAAAAAAAAAAAAAGCCTTAGAAACGTAGAAGTAGTTTCCAAAGAAAGAAGATGCATCTTCTGGGGAGCCAGAGAAATCTTTCTGGATGGGAGACTCTTGAGCTGAGGTTCAGGTAAGTCCATAAGTCCATCTGTACCATGGAGCTAATGGGCTCTACTACAGAGGACTCTGGTGAGAATTAAATTATATTAAGCCTACAAAGTACTTAGGAACCTGACACACTGGGAGGGCCTAAATAAGTCTTACTACCTTGTCTGCTCCTTCCTCTAATAAGTGTTATCTGTTAAAAAAAAAAAAAAAAAAAAAAAAAAAAAGACACTTCCTTTAAAGACTTCCCATTGATCATACAATAAAGTCCATTTTTTTTTTTTTTTTTTTTTGGCAGTGCTGAGGATCGAACCCAAGGCCTGGCACATATGTACACCTGGCAAACACTCTACCATTGAGCTATATTCCCCAGGTCAAAGTCCAAAATTCTTGATATGCCCTGCACAGTTCTGCCAGATCTGTCTAGGACTTTCTCCATCCAGCTTCAACCTTCCTCATGTTCTCCCTGATCCTTTTGTCCCGACAAGGCTTTTTCCTTTATTTGGGTAGTACTGAGGATTAAACCCCAGACATTGTGCATGCTAGGTGAGTCCTTTACCACTGAGTTATAGCTTCATTTCTCTTTTTTTATATATATTTATTTTTTAGTTGTAGTTGGACACAATACCTTTACTTTATTTATTTCTTTCTATGTGGTGCTGAGGATCGAACCCAGGGCCTCACATGTGCTAGGCAAGTGCTCTACCACTGAGCCACAACCTCAGCCCCAGCATCAGTTCTTTTTTAAATTTTATTTTTAGAAAGTTGCTGAGGCTGGACTCAAACTTGTGATCTCCTGCCTCAGCCTCCAGCAAAAATAGTTCTTCCTCGACCTGTGAATTTGGACACTCAGAAATGAGACAGAAGAAGCTCAAGTCTCTGTTCCAGTAGCAGCCAACTGTTAGGTCAGAGGTGATCTGGACATGGGAGGAAAGAATTTCTGCTGCTACAACCAGCTGAGACTTTTTTTTTTTTTTTTTTTTTTTTTTTTAAGGGCCAGAGGATCACACAATTTTGAGAGAAGATGGAACATTCTGGCACTATACTTAAGCTTCTCCCCAAAGAGGGGAAGTGACTTGCCCAAGTTCTCCAGCCATGTGAGTGAGAACCTATGCTCGCCACTGCAGCTGTTGTCTCCAGCCTCAGGAAGAAAAAAATCAAGGCAGGAAGTTGTAGGTCTCTGGCACAGGGTGTTGACACTAGTGCCAGAGATTTAAAGATCTGAAGGTGCAGGTTTGTGGGACCTCAAACTTAAGTCATTACCCCTGTTTGTTCTTTATTTCACCATTTGTAACAGAGAGTCTTAGGTCAAGTACTCTGGAAAGCAGACTCTGAGATATAAATTTGCATACAGGAGGTTTGTTTTTTTTTTTTGTACCAGGGATTGAACTCAGGGGCACTCGACCACTGGGCCACATCCCCAGTCCCCAGTCCTTTTTTGTATTTTATTTAAAGGCAGGGTCTCACTGAGTTGCTAAGTGCCTCACCATTGCTGAGGCTGGCTTTGAACTCGCAATCCTCCTGCCTCAACCTCCCAAGTGTTGGGATTACAAGCGTGTGCCACTGTGCCCGGCTTGCATATGGGAGGTTTACTGGGGAACAATATCATAGCACAGTGAGAAGCAGGGCTAGGTAGAAGGAGAAGTTGGGTTGCAGCTGCAGTGGAGCTTTCAACTGACCCGACAGGAGATTCTAGAGCTGGAATCATCTGTCAGAGTTGTTTCAAAGGAAGGCAAATGGGCCAAGCTTTGTTCATTCTCCTATCAATCAGTCATTGGAAGCAAACTATCTGGAGGGGTCATAACCATGAGTTAGTTGCTCCCTTCAACCCAGGACAGTTCCCAGAGAGGGATTCAGCCGACATCCTTCAGCAACCAACACCCTCAATGGAATGGGGATGTGGGAAGGATTGAATACCATAGACTGCGTGACACCCCATGCACCCACTACAGAGGAATGCAGATAAGCAGTTTCTAACTGTTCTGTTTCACGGAGCCCTCAGGTTCCAAGAAGGTGCTTCAGTGGGTGGAAATCCTCTCTTCTTTGATGTGTTGTAGCTTCTGCAGAGTCTAACTTATTTCCTTAAAAGAGGTCTCCACTACTAGATCATAAATGCCCTGAAAGGCACCTCATTGCTTTTTATGGGGGGGGCGGTGAGGGTACAGGGCACTTACCACTGAGATATATCCCTAGTCCTTTTTTTTTTTTTTTTAAGACAGGGTTTCACTAAGTGGCTAAGGCTGGCCTCAAACATGTGATCTTCCTGCCTCAGTCTTCCAAGTTGCTGGGATGACAGACATGCATCACTGTGCTTCACTCATCTCTTGTGGGGTGCTTATCACAATTGTAATGTAAATCATTTGCTGAGTAATGATCTAATCTTTGCCACTTGACAATAAATCCCAAAGAAGCTAGAACCCTGTTTCCCTCACTGTTGTATCTCCGGGGTATGTTGTTTATTAGATACACAACATTGGTTGAATAAAAGAATATCAGGGAAGCTGTTAAAGACACAAATTTCCCAGCTCTGCCTCAATACACTGATCCTCTAGGAGACTCTAAAGCACAAAAGGCTGTGAACCATTTATCCAATCCACCTGCCATGACTCTGGTGAATGTTTGAAACTTGCAGGAGACTCACCCAGCTTGTTTTCCTACTCTCAGCAGCCCTCAATCCAAGCATATCTTCAAAAGCCAGACAAACAAAAGAATGCAGCCATTAGCAAACTTCCCACAAACTCTGACCTGTGTAACTGTGTCCTGGTCTTTGGACTGTAGGCTGCAGAAGTCTAAAACAGATTTATCATATTCAATCTGTAAGTTTTCAATTTCATGTGCAAATTGAATTGAACATGATAAAAAGTAATGCTGGGGCTGGGGATATAGCTCAGTTGGTAGAGTGCTTCACTTGCATGTGCATGGACCTGGGTTCGATCTCCAGCACCACAAAAAAATAAAAAAATAAAAAATAAAAAAGTAATGCTGGGGCTGGGGTTGTGGCTCAGCAGTAGAGCACTTGCCTAGCATGTGTGAGACACTGAGTTTGATTCTCAGGACCACATATAAATAAATAAAGGTGCTGGGCGTGGTGGCACATGCCTGTAATCCCAGCACTTGGGAGGCTGAGGCAGGAGGATCGCAGTTCAAAGCCATCCTCAGCAATGGTGAGGCAATTAGAAACTCAGTGAGACCCTGTCTCTAATAAAATACAAAAAAGGGCTGGGGATGTGGCCCAGTGGTCATGTGCCCCTGAGTTCAATCCCTGGTACCAAAAGAAGAAAACCAAAAAAAAAAAAAAAAAAAAAAACCCTGAAATCAGATAAGGGTTCCAATTCAACCTCAGTTGCATGATCTTGGCAAATTTCTTTTTTTGGGGGAGGGGGCTACTAAGGATTGAACCCGGGGGTACTTTACCATTGAGCTACATCCCCAGCCCTTTTTATTCTGAGACAGGGTGTAAGTTGTTGAGGCTGACCTTGTACTTGTGATCCTCCTGAGCTGCTGGAATTACAGGTGTGTGAAACTGCACCTGGCATGGCAAATTTCTTAATACTCAATGGCTCACCACTACAAGGCAGAGGTCCCTGAACTATTAGGTGGCTTTCATGCATTAATTTTTACAACCTTCCTGTGATCCTAAATATAAATTCCTTTCCATAGATAAAGAAATTGAAGAGAACTGAAGTAACTTGCTCACAATCAAGGTGTTGGATATCAAAGCTGGAATTGAACCTGGGTCTATCTGCTAAATTGGTGTTCCACATCTGTACAGTGGGAACACCACTCCTTTCTCAAAGGGCTGTTGTGAAAATTAAATGTGAAAACATTTTTTTTTTTTTTTTTTTTGGTACCAGGGATTAAACTCAGGGACACTCGACCACTGGGCCACATCCCCAGCCCTTTTTTTTTGTATTTTATTAGAGACAGGGTCTCACTGAGTTGTTAAGTGCCTCGCCATTGCTGAGGCTGGCTTTGAACTCACAATCCTCCTGCCTCAGCCTCCCAAGTGCTGGGATTACAGGCGTACACCACTGTGCCTGGCTGAAAACATTTGATAACAGCCACACTCCACAAATGCTACCTAAAAAAGAAATGGAAATGCTTTATCCCAATTTTTATGGTTGAGAAGACACAAGGCCCAGTGAAATTAATCAATACCCTCCCACCCAGGGATAATAAGTGGCTAAGTCAGAGCCAGAATCCAAGCTTTGGACTCCAAGTCTGATTTACTTTCTCTCACACCCTCTCAAATGACTCT
Organism: Tamias sibiricus; assembly: GCA_025594165.1. Lineage (NCBI taxonomy): Eukaryota > Metazoa > Chordata > Mammalia > Rodentia > Sciuridae > Tamias > Tamias sibiricus. Next base: position 23,216,688 of record CM046658.1, on the reverse strand, counting down.
AGAAGGAAAAGCAAATGTATAGATGTACTGCAAAAATAAAAAGCTACCCCAAGGGAGGTGCTGGGGTTGTGGCTTAGCAGTAGAGTGCTCGCCTAGCACATGCGCGGCCTGGGTTCGATCCTCAGCACCACGTAAACATAAACGCATTATGTACAAATAAAGCAAGTAAATAAATTAAAAAAAAATAAAGGCATTGTGTACAACTAAAAGCAAATAAATAAACATGTAAAAAATTAAAAAAAAAAAAAAAGCTACCCCAAGGGAAAAGTGAATTGGGAGTCAATTGGGGGTGGCTTCCAGTAAGGTCTAGTTTTCAGTTTATGACAGAAGTGTTCAGAGCAAATGGGAAGCCAGAAGAAGCTTTAGCTCTTAGTCATGATGTGGTTTTCCTGATGAGCTTTAGTTCCTGGTGCCCAGAGAAGTTAAGAAGCTTGACTAAGGTCACACAGCTATAAATGGCATGGGCACAACTTGGGGGTTGCATCTAACTCCTTATACCTGATTCTGTCTCCTTGGTGCCTCTAGAGAGGGAAGGATGAGAAGCAGATCATAATATGGTAGGGTGGGGGATGCAAGGGAAACCTCTAGTAGTAGGAAACAACAAAAGGCGAGATGCCAAGGCTTCAGTGTCAAACAGCTGGATCCTGACACCTCCAATGACTTGCTGTGTGACCTCAGCAATGTCATTTCACCATTGAGTTAATTCCTTTACAAGATTGCTGCAGATTCAGAGAAATGCCTCCACATATCCACCCCGGGGCCAGGCTTAGACGAAAATAACATGGTCATTGTTAGTTCATCATGCCAGACCAGCTAGAGTTGGGTGGCAGGGTTGAACACCCAAGCAACAGAAGTAGACTTTCAATGCCAACAATTCCAACCCTGCAGTCAATGACACAAGTAATTGGCAGGACAGGGACTGTCAGGTCAGGTCTATGATGCAATCACGGTTCTCTGCTTATGCTATGAGATGAACCCTGGCCTTCAAGAAATGGAAAAACAGTCCATTAACAATGAGTACAAAACAAAACCTTGGTGAACTTTTATTTCTCATTATACGTAACTGTTAGCAAGGTCAAAGATTTCTGCACTTGAACACTGGATACCCTTCCCACCCAACCCAGGAGACAATTACAGAGGCATCATGTCCCCTCTAGAACTCAAACCCCCATGCTGGGGCCCTTTCCCTCTGGCCAACCTTCTTTGCGGGGAGGGCTTTCAGGCCTGAGGGGGTGCCAGTTGCTTTCCCATGCCTGCATGGGTATGAAATGTGGCACACTGGCAGGCTTTTCTCCTGCCCTGCCCCAGGGAGGAGGGTCAGAAGCAGCAGCATTGTGGCCCTCGCCTTTCTCAGGTACCTCCAAACTGGATCAAGAGGAGGCACCTACTGCTGAGAAGGGCAAGAGAAGCCATAATTCACAGTTGTTTGCTACAGAAAGTGCCTGGGATTAGTCCTTGGCTGCTTCTGCCTCCAAGCAAACCTAAAATCTAGGAGAGGGGACAGATGGGACACTAGAATGGGTGTGAGGGTCCTTGGAAGGCAGCCAGAAAAAAAAATGATTACAGGAATGGGGGTCCCCAAAGGCCTTCAAGATCTTGTAAGAAAAAAAAGCAGCTTGCTGTTGACAGGTGGGCCTGAGATCCCAGGGCAAAGCCTCAGACACTGGGGAAACTCAAACCCAACCCTCAGTCTGCAACTGTGGTGGTCAAGGTGGCCTGGCAATGTGGCATGGTTGTCCAACCAGTGGCAGGGCCCAAACAAGAACCCTGGTGTCTGCCTCTCTTACTGAGCCTCAGTGCCACCTCAGCCACCTAGAAAGGCTCAGCTTTTTGGCAAATATCCTTGGCAGAGCTCCAGCCTCTACATGGCAGCACAGCCTGGGGTGAACAGGCTCCCTCTGCTCCTCCCAAACATCAACTGTGGCTCCAGGGTGAGGCCCTGAAGAGGTCTGAACTCAACCACAAAAAAACCCAAACAATCTATCATCAAATAATTCTTCCTCTTCAGAAGGCAAAGTGACCAACAGTGGCTCTAAGTCTAACATCCAAAGGGATGGGTCTGGCCTCTCTCCTGGGGCCTCATACCACAACTGGAGAAAAGGGTACAAGGACAAAGGAGGTAAGAGAACTAAACTAGGATTCAGGCAACCAGGGTATCAGGGGGTCTTCATTCTGCCCAACAGAAAAGGCTTTTGGGGAATGGGGCACACAGGCCAGCTGTGACCCTGACTTTCACATTAATGGGTGAACAGCAAGTGGGAGGTAATGAACTCTGAGAATGATGGGAGAAAGAAGGCAAAGCTGCCTGGAGTGTTAGTCCCTGGAGGTCTTTGGCCCTCTCTCACAGGGGCTAGCCAGGGACTTCCCAGTCCAGGAAGGCCACAGCACTTGTGGTGCCTGGGGCCCAGCCTGCTGGCACACAAGTCCGAGCTCAGCACATTTTCCTTCTATGCCCTCTGCCTCTGGGGGGCAGGGGAAGGAAAAAGGGCATTGCCCCTTGGGATCTCCTCGTCCTCTTCCAGCTCCCAGGGGCAGAGCTGAGATGCCAGAGTCAGTGCAGTGATCCTGTCCATTCCAGTGAGAAAGAAGAGGGTGTGGCTCGGGGGCTGCACATCACACAAGCCCACCCCCAGCAGGGTGGGGGATGGGCATGGAACGGAAAGTGTCCCAGATCTGTCTCCAGATGGAGTTCTTCCAGGGAGGAGAGTACCCCCAGCATCAGCTGCTCCCGGTGCGGTTTCTGCATGGGAGGGAGTCAGGTCATGTAGCGGGTGATGGCACGGAGGGCATACAGCAGGGCAGCTTGCATACGGGCCTCCAGAAGTAGCAAGTTCACATGTACCTGGGATACAGAGCAAGACTTGTTAACTGATCCTCTGCCCTCCCAGACTGCCGCTATCCCTGACCACTCACCTCACCCTTCCCTTTGCCACAGAGATGCCCTGACCTTTGCTAGGGCTCTGAGCAAGTTGGCACAATGACCACTGAAGAACTTCCAGTGCATTCTTCCTTATCACGACTAACCTCTTTATCCCACAGGGCTAAACAGCAGCTACCACTAACTTGGCACCTGTGCAGGATCAAGAGTTTACATATATTTTTTCATTTCATCTTCCCAACAACCTTGAAATGGTGCAGAATTGATTCCCATTGTAAAGTGGGAAAGCTCAGAGAGGTGAAGAGACTTGTCTGAAGTCCCACGGAGTCACGGTGTTGTGATTTGAACCTATGGCTACCAGGCTGCCACTGAAGACACTGGGTGAAGCTGGCACCATGTTCCCATTTTACAGGTTGGTTAGCAGCCGAGTAGGATATAAACTCAAGACAACATGCCCAGGTGTCCCACCTGGCAGGACAGACTCAGAATGGGTCCCTACTGGGTCCTGCCTCCCTGCCCTCTCCACTGGTTGGGCCTGTCTACCTCCTTCCTGTTCCTCCCCATGGGTCATACCTTCTCTGAGTGGCGGAAGTGCCTCCAGAAGAGGTTGTACATTCTTCGGGTGGTCTTCTCTGGGTAGCAGGCTACTGTCTTGATATAGACCTTGAGGTTCCGCTCCAGGAGCTGGTTCACCTCCCCATAATCATAATCATCGTATCTGGAAAGACCCCAACAGCATTGCTCATCCTCTGCTCCCAGAAGGAGAGCTCATCCCCCACCCCCACCCCATAGAAAGATGAACAGAGAATGGGGAGAAAAGTCAGAAGGTAGGAAGCAAAAAGAAGTCCGGTTCCTCTTAGAAAAGGTTAATACCATATATCACAGGCCAACAAACTTGCGGGGGACCAGTCCAAGGAATGCACAGAGAATGAGCATGTTGAACTGAGTACCACCTAGGTGCCGTGTGGACGGGTTTTCATGGAATTCTCAAAACTACTATACACTATTGTGATATACAGCTTTCTGTACAATACACTGCATTCATCAACCCCACTTTTCGGATGAGAACATTGAGACACAGAGGTGTCGCTTTCTCTAAGTCAGACAGCAGGGAATGGGCTTCAAATCTAGGCTGTACAGATTTCAGAGAAAAAAAAAATTTAGAAGCAACGACCATGTTGGAGAGTGAAGAATCCTAAACCTGAGGGCAGGGAAGCAATAACCTCCCCAACATTCTAAAATGCCATCTTGCCATCCCAGTGTTGGAACTCCACAATGGCCAGCAAGAGGATGGCCCAGTAAGTATAGCTCATTCAATGAAATATGATTTATAGCTATACAGAAAAACAATTTTCCTAATTTTTCCATAAGCAACATGTACCTTTTTAAAAGTTTGGAGATTTCTTTTTTTAGAGTTTTTTTTTAGTTGTAGATGGACAGAATACATTTATGTATGTATATATGTATGTATGTATGTATGTGTGTGTGTGGTGCTGAGGATTAAACCCAGTGCCTCACACATGCTAGGCAAGTGCTCTACCACTGAGCTGCAACTGCAGTCCCTGGGGATAATTTTTTGATACTTGGTATAAACAATTAAATGAGAAAAGCAAAAAAATCATGTTTACTGAACTACACTAATGTTTTTAGCATGAGTAAAATATGTGAAAGGAGTAGGCAAGAAAATGGCAGATCTTGTTTTTGTAAAATTATATATATTTTAGTTATTTGTGCATAGAAAAAAGACAGAAAGGAAGTATCTTATGATGATAAAAGCAGGTGGTGTCATGGATTTACTTCTTCCTTCAGTGCTGGGAATTAAACCCTGGGCCTCACTCATGCTAAGCAAATGCTCTACCACTGAGCTACTTCCCAGGGCTTATGGTTTCTAAATTTTCTAAAAATCAAGGTCTATGTTTCTCTTTATGAATATCCAATGTACTTTTTCAAGTGAAATAACCACTATAATTTAAACTATATAAAAGCAACTACATAAGAAAGAAAAAATAACAGAAAAACATCTTGGGATATGGATATGGTTATACTGGAGTAGCAGATTTCTGGGAAATTGCTTATTTCCTTAATTTTTTTTTTTTTTTTGGATTTTTCATCATGCTATCAGAGTGAGTTTTTTTTGTTTGTTTGTTTTGGTACCGGGGATTGAACTCAGGGGCACTCCACCACTGGGCCACATCCCCAGCCCTTTTTTGTATTTTATTAGAGGCAGGATCTCACTGAGTTGCTAAGTGCCTTGCCATTGCTGAGGCTGGCTTTGAACTCGCAATCCTCCTGCCTCAGCCTCCCAAGTGCTGGGATTACAGATGTGCACCACAGTGCCCGGCTGCCTTTTTTTTTTTTTTTTTTTTTTTAATATTTATTTTTTAGTTATACACAATGCCTTTATTTAATTTTACATGGTGCTGAGGATTGAACCCAGGCCGCGCACAGGCTAGGCGAGCGCTCTAACTGCTGAGCCACAACCCCAGCCCCATGCTTTTTTTTTTTTTTTTTTTTTTTTTGTGGTACCGGGGATTGAACTCAGGGGCACTTGACCACTGGGCCGCCACATCCCCAGCCCTTTTTTGTATTTTATTTAGAGACAGGGTCTCACTGAGTTACTAAGTGCCTCACCATTGCTGAGGCTGGCTTTGAACTCGCGATCCTCCTGCCTCAGCCTCCCAAAGTGCTGGGATTACAGGCGTGCGCCACCGCGCCCGGCTGCTTTTTTTTTTTTTAATAACAAAATAAGTGTTCTAGGTTTACCTCTGACAAGTAATATCCTATCTAGGATTTATCCATAAGAACTTGTGTAGCCAGGTGTGGTGGTTCACACCTGTAATCCCAGTGACTTGGAAGGCTGAGACAGCAGGATCACAAGTTTCAGGCCAGCTTCATTAACCTAATGAGGCCCTAAGCAATATAGTGAGACCCTGTCTCAATGTAAGAAAATGAAAAGGGCTGGGGATGTGGCTTTGTGGTTGAGTGTCCCTGGGTTCAATCTCTAATACTACCAAAAAAAAAAAAAAAAAAAAAAAAAAAGCTTACTTATAAGTCAGTGCACATGGTATCTGTAACACTGAAAAACTGCAAACAACCTAAATAGCCAACAACAGGGAAATGAATTAATAATTATAACATATCCATATCAGAATACCATGAACTGGTTAAAAAGCATTAAGAGGGCTGGGGTTGTGGCTCAGCAATATAGTGCTTGCCTAGCACATGTGTGGCCTGGGTTCGATCCTCAGCACCATGTCAAAATAAAGGCATTGTGTACAACTAATATTAAAAAAAAAAAAAAAGCATTAAAAAAATTTATACTGAAATGTGGTTCATACAGCATTATTAGGTGTAGAATATATTGACTATTACTCCATTTGTTTAAAACAAAAACAAAACAACACCTACTCAAAAGTCAGAAAAGAGGACTAGGGATGTAGCTCAATGATAAAGCACTTGCCTAGTAGGCACAAGGCCTTGGGTTCAATCCCCAGCACCATTAAAAAAAAAAAAAAAAAGTCAGAAACAATTTAGTAAGCAACAAATGTCGTTTATCATGGTGTACTACACAGATAACCACTGCTAAATAACATTTTCCATGCACAAGCAAGCATTCAGCAAAAAAGGAACAAAAAGATGATTTTGGTTGGTAAGCTTCTTTTCTTTCAATACATTTTGAACATTTTCCCATGGCAATATAAATAGGTCTCTATATTCATATTATAATATTATAATAGTTGCATATTTCTATTTTTTCTTTTTTAGTGCTGGGGATCAAACCCAGGGCCTTACACCATTGGGTTATAACCCCAACCTTTAATTGCTGCACAATATTTCACTGAATGGCTATATCATTATTCAAAGTCCCCTATTGATGGATATTTATGTTGTCTTTATTCACTATGAGAAAATCTGCTATTCAGAATGAAAATATAAACATAACTCCCTATAGTGACATGTGTATATATATATGTGTATGCTATGTATGTAACATGTTTATGTATAGTTATCTCAGTGGGTAAAATTAAGAGTTTCATTTACAAGGTTCAAAAAAAAAAAAAAAAAAGAGCACTCCTATTATCCCTTAAAGTTAGTAAAGAAATAAATTGGCTTTGAAAAATAGTATAGGTAAGGAGAAAGAAAAGGCAACAATAACAAAAGAGATAATAGTGAGCTCAGAGAGAAGACTTGTGTGTGCATGCCCTGAAGGAAGGACATGTGCTCACCTGATGCCAAAGACGCAGTGGATATAGTTCCAAATGGCCCTGCGGAGCATGGAGGTGTCCACGCCACTGTGCATGGCGATGGTGTTGTAGGTGAGGCTATAGGCTGCCTGGAACTTCTCATCCAGAAGCTGTCCACCCTCAGGGTATAGCCGCTGGATCAGCGAGTAGCCATGGTCTTCCCAGGTATAATCCTGAGGAATGTGGAAAGAGTTCAGTTGGTAAGTGAGACTTTGGAACACAGTGTTGGCCAGAGACTCTGTCCTCTAGACCTCTAGAGCACACCTTGCCTCTCCATAATGCTTGCTCCCGGCACCATAAATCTAACATGCTGTTTGCTCTAGGCCTGAGAAACCAAGGTGGATATACCTCAGTGATGACTTTCTCCCTGTGATCAGGAATCCCTGAGCTTGGGGCATAGATGGGTCCCTTCAGGATCCATGGGGCCCCCACGGCCTTTATGGGATCTTGAGGGAACAATGTACATAACTCTATAACCACTCAAATCATCTGTCCCCTGCCTGTTCATAATCTGAAGCAATATCTGTGACCAGTAGGGAGGGCATTACCTGGGCACGGAAGGTGGGTGGGGCCTGAGCCCCTCGCCGAGTGAAGTCTTCATATCCGAAAGTGGGGTCTTCCACAAAGCACAGCATGTCTGGGTGTGGAGAGGGCTCCAGGATGTCAGCTGAGGACCATGTCAGAAAGAGGTCACCATGAGGCCGAGACATGGAGCACAAAGGGCTCCACTCCTGATTAATCATCAAAGGGGGGCATGGGGAGGCAGAGCAGAGAGCCAGAGAGAGTCCGTCGCTAGTGAGTGGGAGCAGGACTTCAGCTGGAGCCAGGCCTGGGGGAGGAGGTGAATTAGGCCCATGCACCCTGGAGGCAAGGCCCCCACTAACACTGATGGTGGCAGTTCCATAGAGCTGCTCACCCTGGGCCAGGCTCTAAGCACTTTGCTTCAGTTACTCTACACAACAAACCTGAAAACCTGCAACAGGAAGTGCCTAGTCAGTGGTCACACAGAAAGGCTAAAGAGACAAGACTCAAAGGCAGGTCTGAACCCAAGGCCCATGCTTAGAACTTCTTGGAGGGAGGTTGAGGGGTGGCAGCCTTTGGAGTGCAGGGAACATGATAAATGGAGAAGCCCACTCCCACCATGGTGAAAGAAGGGGCAGCCCAGGGGCCCTGGGCTACTGTGATCCTCTACCTGAGGGGGTCACCAGCAGGCTCTCTGACTTCTCCAGCTCAAAACGGCTCTCCATCTCCTCCTGGGAGGCTCCTTCATCCCGCAGCAGGCTCTCCTGCAGCTGCCTCATACGTTCCATTAGAGCTTCCACATCCCGGGCTGCCTCAAAACCCTGGAAGAGTGATCCAGTAGTCACCATTTCTCCTCCCTCACCCTGTGGAAAAATACTCAGCCTTCCCACATACCAGGACTGCCTGGATGGTCATAATGGACTAGGGCAGCCTCTGTGCCAGCCACTGTGCTACACAGCTCATGCAGTCTGTGCTTCCCAAGGGGAAGTTTATGAAGCTACAGAAGAGACATGTATTTTCCCTGAGCAGCTACTTCCCTCAGAGGTAATTTTCAAAGTATCTGTTTTTTTCCTTGCCTTTTTTTTTTTTTTTTTTTTTTTTTTTTTTTTGCTGATGCTGGAGGCAAACACTCTACAACTGAGCTACATACCCAGCCCTTTTTTTTTTTTTTTTCATTTTATTTTAAGACAGGGTCTTGCTAAATTGCCTTAGCTTCCCAAGTAGCTGGGATTACACAAGTGTACCACTATGTGTGGCTCAAACTTAATTTTCTTTCTTTCTTTTTTTTTTTTTTGGGGGGGGGGTGCTGGAGATTGAACCCAGGGCATTGTGCATGCAAGGCAAGCACTCTACCAACTGAGCTACATCCCCAGCCCATCAAACTTTGTATTTTTAAAGTGTTAATACCCAGCTGACATAATAAAAGGCCAGTCACATGATACTTCACGGAATCCTCACAACCCACTATAAGTAGGGGTCTTTATTCCCATTTAACAGATGAGGAAGCTGAGTTTCAAAGTCAAATAACTTGCTGGGCATGGTGGCACACACTTGTAATCCCAGTGGCTTGGGAGGCTGAGGCAGGAGGATCACGAGTTCAAAGCCAGCCTCAGCAAAAGTGAGGTGCTAAGCAACTCAGTGAGACCCTGCCTCTAAATAAAATACAAAATAGGGCTGGGGATGTGGCTCAGTGGTCGAGTATCCGAGTTCAATCCCCAGTACCCCATAAAAGGTCAAATAATAACTTTTCTGTGGCCTCTCAGCATGAGGAGATAAGAAAGTTGTGGCTTCCATCTAAGGACCAGAGGCCACACCAGCATTCTGCCCCACTAAGACCCAGGACTGAGACTTACCCCAGAATTGTTCAGTGGGTCCCCACTTGGAGGGCTGCTTTGCTCACTGGGGGGTGATGGTGCCTGAGGGGCAGGACTTCCCTCTGGATCTCCCTCAGGAAGGATGCCACAGCCGAACACGAAGGAGGCCAGTGAGTGGCAGTGGGTGAGTAGGACCAGGGCTTGGATGAGTTCGGCCAGAGACCAGCTGTGCTCCCCAGTCTTCAGCAAGGCCTGGAGAAGAAAGCAGGCCAGATCTGCTCAGTGTCTGCCCCCGGGTTTCCTGCCAAGCCTCAGCCTGGCCACTGCCCACCCTCAGGGACCTGCCTCTTGGCCCACTGCACCTGGATATGCTCCTTGGTGATGAGCCATGGCCGATGTGCCAGTAACTTGTTGATTTCGCTGAGTTTGCGCAGCTTCTCAGGGGCCCGATGGAGACCCAGCAGCCACTCAGGGTCACCACCAGTCTGCAGAAATTCAGCCATGTGGGAGCCTACCAGGTAAGAACACTGGGTGGTGGCGAGCAGCAGCCTGTCAAGAAGGTCGACAAAGCCTGGGTCACCCCTGTCCTTCTGTGCTGTGCTCAGGGTGGGTTCCCCTTGGAAAGAGATAGTGTAGGGCTTATTGTTGCCTAAGAAGCAGGAAAGTTAGGTTTTAACTCATGCTCTGCCACCCTCTTGCAAGTCACCCGACCCCTTTGCACCTCAGTTACCCAATCCATAGACACTAGTAGACTAAGTAGACACTAAGATGCGCCTATTCAAAGCCTAAAGTGTATGGATAGTTGGACAAAGTGAGATTTCCCCCCTTCATCAATGATATAAACTCAAGAAGTGCCCAGCAAAGAGATCCAAGTACAGAACCCCCCATGTGGACATTTCTACAAGCATCCAGTCTGGATAGGCTCACCATGATGGCAATGTAATGGCGCCAGGAACTGGCCAGGGGTCCATCTGTGTGCAGCAGCAGATAGTGCAAGCGCCAAAAGCTGCTGAGGTAGTCAGGGTGCAGGCCCATCACCACCGCCAGGTTGTCCACCCGCCCTGAGGACATCAGTGTCTCCAGTCCCAGGTGCTGCTCAAGGCTCTCTGCCCCCTCCCGAAGGACCTGCCAAACAAAGAGAACATGGTTTCCCTCCTGTCTTTCCCACCTGAGACCAACATATCCTTCGTGGTGTGTTTATAATAGCAAGAGACTGAAAACCACGACCATGTCCAAAGAGGGAATGGGGAGGAAAAGATATTTAATTGATTAAATACTTATTCAGCACTTTATATAATAATAGACAAGATTTATATAATGGTTATTATATGCCAAGTACTGCTGAAGTACTATTAACTTACTTAATCCTTACAACAATGGGCTGGAGGTGTAGCTCAGTGATAGAGTACTTGCCTGGCACAATTGGGGATGTGGGTTTGATCCCCAGTACTGAAAGAACTAAGTAAAAATAATCCTCATAACAATTATAAAATTGGAATTATATTTTCTCTTATTTTTATGGGGCTAGGGATCAAACCCAGGGCCTCAGACATGCTGGGCAAATGCTTTGACACTGAGAGCTACACACTAGCCCCTTCCCCATTTTTAGATAGGAAAACTCAGGAACAGAGATTAAAAGTATGGTTTTGGAGGCGAGGTTGTAGCTAGTGGTAAAGGGCATGCTTAGCATGCACAAGGCACTGGGTTCCATCCCCGGAACAACAACAACAAAAGCAGTCTCTCCTGCCTTCATGGAGTTTTCTGTCTGAACCTGGCAAATGCACCCAATCAAGGGTGGAGGGTGCAAAATAGTTCACATTTCCCGAGCACTCTGTCCATGCCAAGTCCGATTTGGAGCTTTCCCTGCATTATCTCTATGAATTTTCAGAATAGTTCTGTGAGGAGAATCCTATTATTTTCCTCCACTGACAGATGATAAAATCATAGAGGTTTTGTTTCTTGCTTGAGGTCACAGATCTGGTAAATGACAGAACCAGGATTCAAACTCAGAGGAACTCCATAGCCTATCTTGTTCCTTTATTATAAAAGAGACTACAGATATAAATAATCATTGTGTGGTTACTTACCTTACATTTTACAAAGGAGGGGGAAATGCAGAACTTAGAGGTTTGTTAACAGGTCCTTAACCATTTGGCCCACACATTTAGGAAAGCAAGAGGACAGGAAATAAAAACTTATTCCTCTGCATTGAAGGCTGAAGAAAAATGAGCAATCAATTTTACAATTTTTCTTACATGTGTGGTTTTTTTTTTTTGCTTTATGTGTGTGTGTGTGTACATATATATATATATATATACATACACACACACACACACACACACACACACACATATATATATATATATATATTTTTTTTTTTTTTTGGTACCGTTGATTGAACTCGGGGCACTTGACCACTGGACCACATCCCCAGCCCTTTTGTGTATTTTTATTTAGAGACAGAGCCTCACTGAGTTGCTGAGTGCATCGCCATTGCTGAGGCTGGCTTTGAACTCGTGATCCTCCTGTCTCAGCATCCCAAGTGCTGGGATTAAGGTGTGTGCCACTGCGCCCAGTGCTGTACGTGTGTTTTGAGGCTAACTCCACCACACATACACACTAGAATGTGAACTCCGTGAAGACATATTTTTGCCTATCTTGTTTTCTATCCCCAGTTTGTAGGATGATGCCTCACAGATTCATAATTCAATAGCTATCTGTTATATAAATGAATGGGTGGGGGCTGGGGGCATAGTTCAGTGGTATGGTGCTTGCCTAGCATTCATAAGGCCCTGGGTTCAATCCCAACATTACAAATTAATAAGTAAATAAATAAAAATGAATGAATGAATGAACTCTGTAGGTAAAAGATGTCTCTGCTGTATTATAAAGTGAATAAACAAAACAAATGAAAAACAAACTGCAATCTATGTTCTTGATTTTCTGTACAAAAGTAACTATCTGTATGGAAAAAAGAAGGGGGGGAAAAAAAAGCCCAAACTGGATGACGTGGCACATGCCTGTAATTCTAGTGACTAAGATGGCTGAGGCAGAAGGACCTCAAGTTCAAGGTCAGTCTCTACAATTTATCAAGATCCTATCTCAAAATAAAAAAGGGAAGTTCAGGGCTGGGGATTTAGATCAGTTGGTAGAGTGCTTGCCTTGCATGCACAAGGCCCTGGGTTCAATCCCCAGCACCACAAGAATAAAATAAAAAGGCAGTTCAGTAGTAGAGCATCCCTGAGTTCAATACCTAATACTGGGGGTGGGAAAAAAAATCCAGAAAACAGTGGCAAATTGTAAATGTTAACAATGATGACTTCTGTAGGGGATGTAATTACAAGACACTAGAGGTTTCTGACATACTGGAAATTTTAAAAATAATGAATATACATTACTTTAAAAACAAATTATTTTTTGTAATAGATATACAATCAAGGGTGAGAAGATACATAAAAGTAGTTCTATTTCATAAAGAAAATAGAGGCATTAGCCGGGCGCGGTGGCGCACGCCTGTAATCCCAGCACTTGGGAGGCTGAGGCAGGAGGATCACCAGTTCAAAGCCAGCCTCAACAATGGTGTGGTACTTAGCAACTCAGTGAGACCCTGTCTCTAATAAAATACAAAAAAAGGGCTGGGGATGTGATCCAGTGGTCGAGTGCCCCTGAGTTCAATCCCCAGTACCAAAAAAAAAAAAAAAAAAAAAAAAAATAGAGGCATTGATCTGGGAATCTAAAGTTTGACTAAGTTATTATTACTTTCTCCGAGCCTGCTCTTCCCCAGGAAAATGGGGTTGGTAATGCCTGCTCCACAGAGCTGTTTTGTGCATTAAGTGTAGATTCAAAGCTGTAATGTAAGGGCTAGGAAAAGACCATGACCCGCTAATGTCTCATGTCTTTTCTTTCCACGTACCAATGATTTCTAACCCCTTCCAAGCTTACCTCCTCCACTGGGATGAAGGCGCTGGGCCCTCTGCCTCGCCGAGCCCGGCTCTCCTTCTGTTCCTGGGAAGAATCACATGGAGGTTAGCTGGCATAAGAGGGGAGGACAAAGAGGATTGTTATCTCCCCAACCTTCTCCTAAAATCTTCTTTCTGGTATGCTCTGCATGGAGGAATCAGGTGGGAAATTTGAACCCACTTAGTGGATGGTGAACAGATAGATAAACAGGAAAGAGGGCTCATCCCAGGCTGAAATGTTTAAGAAATGGGGAGGGACTTAGGAGCCCCAACATTGCTTGGTGGGAGAGATCCAGAGAAAAGAAATATACAGCCACCATGTTGGACATTTCGGGACACCACCATCTTAGCAGTCCCAAGAACCCACCATAGAGCCGGGCACGGTGGCGCACGCCTGTAATCCCAGCACTTAGGAGGCTGAGGCAGGAGGATCGCGAGTTCAAAGCCAGCCTCAGCAATGGCGAGGCACTTAGCAACTCAGTGAGACCCTGTCTCTAATAAATACAAAAAAGGGCTGGGGATGTGGCTCAGGTCAAGTGCCCCTGAGTTCAATCCCTGGTACAAAAAAAAAAAAAAAAAAACACCTCTCCATAGTTCATATCCCAAAGCCAGTAATCACATACCCTTGATGCCTATGAAGCAGCTTCAGTCCCCCTCATGATCATTTGTTTTGCCCCCCTCCACCACTATCACCACCATATAAATGACTACCACCTGACTACCACCACAATCCCACCAATTGTCTCCTGGCCTCCATATCCCACATGCCCCTAGTCATCCTCTATCCAGCAGCCAGATTAACTTTCTGAGTGTAAATCTGATCAATTATCTTCACCCCTTCCATGGTCTTTCAAATCAATTAGTGGGCCAGGCTTACCACCCTCCCATTAGTTGTTCCTTTTGCAGAGCTTTTTTTTTTTTTTTTTTTTGGGGGGGGAGGGATTCTAGGGATTGAACCCAGGAGTGCTTTACCACTGAGCTATACCCTAGCTCTTTTTATTTTTTATTTTGAAATATGGCCTAAGTTGCTGAGAGACTCTCTAAATTGCTGAGGTTGGCCTGGAACTTGCAATCCTTCTTCCTCAGCCTCCCAAATCAATGGGATTACAAACATGGATGGCCCAGCTCTTTTATAGTACTTCAGGGACTAGAAACATTTTTCTGACCCTCATCTGTGACTCCACAATTTCTAGTACTTTTGCTTCTAAAAACAGTGCCCTCTAATGATCTGTTTTAAGTTGTTCTTCTTCCAGATTATATTTGGTGGAAAGGAGGGCCGGGCCATTCCCTGTGCTCTGTGAATGAAAACAGAAAAAGCAGGGAGGCACGGAGGGAATCAGGACAGGTGGACCAAGGCAGATGGTGGCAACTACTCTGCTATGTCGGTATTTGAGCCTCTGTAGAAACCACCAGAATCAGCCAGGCCATGGTGGTGCATGCCTGTAATCCCAGCAACTCGGGAGGCTGAGGCAGGAGGATTGCAAGTTCAAGGCTAGCCTGAGCAAGTTAGTGAGGGCCTAAGCAACTCAGGAAGACCTTGTCTCAAAATAAAACCAAAAAGGACTGGCGCTGTAGCTCAGTGGCAAAATGCCCCTGGGTTCAATCCCTAGTACCAAAAAAAGAAAAAGGAACAACCAGAATCATGCACTTACTAAATCTGCTTCTCCTAGTCCTAGAGATGGGGTTCAGGAAGGGATATTTATTTTGTTAATTTAAGGGGGACTCACCACTGGCCTTGGAAATAATTTACCCAAATAAAAAGTTATGCCTTCAATGGTAGAGTGCTTACCTAGCATGCATGAGGCACTGGGTTCGGTCCTCAGCACCACATAAAAATAAAATAAAGATATTGTGACCACCTAAAACTAAAAATTAATATTAAAAAACAAAAAAAGTTATGCCTTCATTGCAGAAAGTTCCCCAATCCTCCCTTCCCCATTAAGTTCTAGACTTAGTATCTTAGGTGTCCAGGGACTAAAAAACTATACTTGAACTTTTTTTTTTTTTTTTTTTTAAGTTGGCCAAAAGCCCCCTGAGGTCTGGAAGACTACCAAGGAGTAACACTATTAGACCAGGAAGTCCCAGGTATGGCTACCAATTCTGCCACTAACTTGCCTTGTGGCTCTGGGAAAGTTATGTACACTTTCTGGGCCTTAATCCTAAAACAAAGAAGGGTCGGCTGAGCTAATGTTCAGGCCCCTTTCATCCCAACTTCTAGGAACTACTAAGCCAGGTGTCCAAGGCCAGCATACTACCATCACCCCCAAGCACTCCTTTTACAGCTTCCCTCCTCCCTCACCACAGAGAAAAAGCCCAACAGCTCTGTCTGAGAGATAAGGACTGCTGACTCCACAAACTGGGCCTCCCCCTCAGGGGACCTGAGGACAGATAGAGAACCACAGCAGGGAGGGCAGAATTGAAATGGGGGGACATAGAGGGCCTCCCAGAGGTGCTGGGTAGAACCTGGGGAAACATCTCAGTCCAAATTCTGACAAAGGAAGAAGCTGATACCCCCCTAGATCTTTAAATGATGGGTCTGGATCCATCAACATTTTTATTAATAATAATGATGATGATGACGATGATAATGTAGAGTACAGGTAAAAGACAGGGGCTTTTGACATAAACTGCCAGAGCTCAAATGACAGCTTCATTTATTAGCCTCAGTTTCCTCACCAAATAATGGCATTAGTGCCTACTTTCACTGTGTCACCATGGCAATTTAAAGAGAGAATGCCACAAGGCTTACCTCAGCACCTCTATCACCATAAGCACTTAATAAAAGTCAGATGTCATTAACCTCACTGTTATTCCAAACAAGGGTTTCTTAGTCCAAGCAGTACATCAGAATCCCTTGAGAAGCTTTTTAAAAAATATCAATGCCAAGGTCCCACCTCCAGCAGTTCTAATTGCATTGGGGTGGGATCTCAGCAAAATGTACAGCCAGGGTTGAAGACCATTGTTTGCACCCTTTATTCATCACTTTGTCAAGCATAAAGCACCATGCTAAGTGTTTTCCAGGTGGAACTAAAATTAATATGTTTATGTGACAAATAGTTTTGGTGACTATACTGCAGGCAACAAGAATACAGCAGTGAAAACAAAGTCTCAGCTTTCATATAATTTCGAATCTCATGGACAAATGAACAGATTTTGCATTAGAGAAGTGAATGAAATAGAACAATGATTACAATGACAAGGTGGGACAGTGTGGAATATTTTAGTCTAAGTAGACAGAAAGAGCCACTGGGGAGGTGACCTTTGTGCTCATATCTAATCAATGAGAAGGTCGCAGGGCCTGTAAAGACATAGGGGACCAGCACTCCAGACAGAGGGAACAGACTTGTAAAGCCCTTAAAGCAAGACCAAGAGACCAGGCTCTTCAGCTTTAATACCCTGAAGACTTTCCCGACTTTGACAGCAGGGGAAGGTCAAGGGACTCAGGCAGGGCAGGGTTCCACTGCCAAGAGATGACGCCTCCAAATCAGCCCTCCCCCCACTCCCTGGAGTAGGCAGTCAATAATAATGATGGGGGCTGGGGTTGTGGCTCAGTGGTAGAGCGCTTGCCTAGCACATGTGAGGCTCTGGGTTCAATCCTCAGCACCACATAAAAATAAATAAATAAAATAAAGGTATTGTGTCCGACTGCAACTAAAATAATGATGATGATGATGATGAAGAATAGTAGGTGACTACACTGGTTGCCAATATTTTAGCATTGACTTCAGATGTACTTCCTAGACTTTAAGGTAAAAGCCACTATTTGGAGCCCCCATTTTACAGAGGAAGAAGGCTTGGAAAGGACAATTCACTTTTGGTCATTCAGCCAGGAAAGAGGTAGGAGAGCTGGGAAACAGACCAGTTTCCTAAAGTCCAGGAACAATATTCCCCATTCTCTAAATTTCTCAAGGTCTCAATAGTTACAAGGCTTTTGCACCCGAGGTTCACCAAGAGAGAAGCTCCTTTTGTCTACCTCAAGACCCAGGGACCAGGTGCCCCCAATCACGTACCTGTCATAATGTTTCTCACTTCAAGGGCACACACTGGATCTAGTTCACTGTTGTTACCCTAGTGTATAGCACAGAATAGGCCAAAGGGATTTTCTGTGATGACCCAATGTTTTTGATGGACTGTATTACATCTGCACAAATAAACAGGGTAGCTAGCCCCTAGTCACTGTGGCTGAGCATTCCAAACATGACTAGCACAACAAAAAGTCCTGAAATTTTTACTTTTATTTAAATTTAAATAGCCACACATGGCTAGGGGCTTCCATACTAAAGAACACACATTTAGCACACCTGACAAGGGCATGATTCTACCTGCACTTTATAGATGGAGAAAAAGGGAAACCCAGAGGAGGCAGGTCACTTGCCCAAAGTAACACAGCCAATGTGGGGCAGAGGGAGAACCAATGGGGGCCATTCTAAGTTATAGTTCTAACTCTGGGCATCACATGGGGCATCAGGAACACTGAAGTCAAACAGCCTTCTCGGAGGCCACTCAACAGGAGGTCCTCAGACCAGCTGTGAAAAAGAGGATAATCAGCTCAGACCTCAGTGCCTGCCTCCTAATGCAATCGATCACTAGATGTTAACTTCTGTATTTGTCCAGCTACATGCATGCATGTTCCATCTAATCTTCATCAGTTTGAGGGTAAAGGGGACTTTATTTTGCACACAAGGAAAGATTAAAGGTCCAAATGTTAAGCACCAGAGGACAAATGTCCAATCTGCAATGTGAACCCAGTAATACCTGTGGCATCTTTACATTCTACTATACAGCTCCTGGAAGTGGCCCCAGGCTTGGAGATTTAAATGCAGCTTAGTCTGGCTTTCCAAGAGTTCTATCCACCACCTGCACTGGCCTCTTGGAGTGGGCCAGCCTTTGTTCTTGGTATGTAGACCCTGGGACCGCTGAGATTCAGCTACAGATACATGCTGAGTTTCTGCCAGCAGGGAAGGGGCAGACACTCTCTCCCCACCCCCAGTCAGTTGAACTCAGATACTTCCCTCTGTTTACACCTGAGAGGAAGACAGCACAGGAGGCCCAACCTCCATCCAGCTGTGGGGTGTGTGCAGGAGTGATGTCATACACTCGCATATCCACCCTGAGCTGGGCACCAAGCTAAGTGTTTGACACACCTGAGCTCACTGATACCTCCCTACCACCCAGAAGGAAATAGGTCTTCTTGTTCCTTCTTTAGAGACAGGTCACTGAGGTCCTCTCCCAGCTGGGTACAACTCGGATGTGACTTCAAAGCCTGAACAGTTCACGAAGGTCAGATAAGCCAAAAAGGGGCAGATAATTGCAAGCATTTATGAGATGCATAGAGCAGTGCTGGGGATGAGACCTGCAGTTATGAAACACTTAACTGTTCCACATGATTGCACCCAAAGCTCCTATAATGGAGAAGAGGACTGGAAAAGGCTGTGCAAATCTGGTGGGGGAGGAAAAGCTTCCCTCAGAGGAAGTGATGTTTGAGGAAGTTATTCTAGAGCCTAACACAGCTTTGTATTACTAGTATTAGAGTGAAGCACTGGGAAGTTTTTGGAGAGTCTTATATCTGAAGGTCTTGGCACCCTGAAAGGGGGTATGTGGTAAAGTGAGGTAAGAGGATGTTCCTTAGGCCTTGAGCAGCAGGCTCTATAAGATCAGCACACTGCTGTCTTCTAAAGATTCCACTAAAAGCAGATACCTTCTCAAGGTCCTCTTTTCTAAGGGAGAATACATAGAAGCCAAGCACAGTGGCGCATGCCTGTAATCCCAGCAGCTTGGGAGGCTGAGGCAGGAGGATCCCCAGTTCAAAGCCAGCAACAGCAAGGTGCTAAGGAACTCAGTGAGACTCTGTCTCTAAATAAAATACAAAATAGGGCTGGGGATGTGGCTCAGTAGAAGTGTTTCTGAGTTCTATCCCCAGTATCGAAGGGGGGAAAATATCTATAGACATCTCAGACATCAGCAGCTTTTCCTACTGCTAAAAAGTGATTTCCTCTAAAGGCCACTCACTCCCTCAAAGCCTACTCAGACCACTTAAGGTACTCTTTTCTTCCTAGACCACTCTCTAGGAACTGTCCCAGAGAGCAATGTACTCACTCTCACCTCAGGCAGGAGGCAACCGGCTCAGGAAGCCCCTTGCAAGTCACTCAAGGAAAGGGAAATGTGTGTTATGACCACATTCTGACAGTAGCCCAGGATTTGGGGTGCAGTTACTATGTTCCAAGTACTGTGCTTGGGCTTTTGCTCATATTCTGAGTTAATTCTCCCAACAATCTCTTAGAGATACCATCAAATCTCCATGGGAAGAAACTGCAATCAGAGAGCCATCATTTAGCCAAAATAACACAGCAAGTTAAGTGAAGGGCTGGTACCAGCACTGGCCTATTCTTTTTTCTTTTTTAATTTTTTAGTTGTAGATGGACACAATACCTTTATTTCTTTAGTTATTTTTATGTGGTGGTGAGGATTGAACCCAGTGTATAATAAGTGCAAGGCAAGTGCTCTGCCACTGAGCCACAAACCCACCCCAACACTGGCCCATTCTAGTACCAGGTGATCTCAATAATAACATTATTCCCATTTTTCCACTAACAGACTAAGGTACCTCAGCTGTGAAGAGGCAGAAGCAAGGTCATTCTTCCAAATGGGGCTCCTAAATCATGGTAGGAAAGGGTAAGGTAACCAAAAGAAAAAACGGTAGTAAACCATTCAGAAACCATGCTACTCAGAGCAGAGATTTTCCGCAGGTCACACACTAGGACTAGCACTCCACCAACTCCCAGCAACACACCTCCCTGATGCCCCAGATTTGGAAACTGAAGAACCAAGCAAAACTCCCCGTAGTACCGGGCCCACTCCAAAATGCTGGGCCCAAGAATAAGGTACTCAATGGGGTTAGTGAAAGAAGCCTCTCCTCAAGCCCATTTTCTCATCCTTGTTTTGGTGGTTTAGTCAGAGGACTCAGAGACATGACAAAGCCTCAAGCCCGGCATCTAGTAGGTGCTTAATAAATGATAACATATTCATTATCCCCGCTACTGGTGGCGGGTGAGATGCTAAATTAGGTCCGACCTTATTCTTTGCCTCTCTGCAAAGCCCCTCCTCACTCTGTGGGGGTAGGAGGAGAGTCCCTGCTAAACAAACTTCGAGAACTCCAGGCCTCTTAGCAGGGAGCAGCCTAATTAGCAACGGTCTTCTTCGGGAACCCCACTCCCAGCTTTAGCTGCCTCCGCCAGCCAACCCCCCAGAGCACCCGCACCGCCTTTCAAATCCAGGGTGTGATGAGGGTAAGGGAAGGAAGTCGACCTGCGCTGGCCAGACCCAGGTGTCCCATTCCCCAAGCTGAGGGCTCGGAGCCTGGACATCCTAGAAAGAGTCCTCTGCCCGCCAGCCCCCGCCAAGAGGAAGGGAATCTGCGGAAGGGGGCGGGGAGGAGGAGTGGTGGGGCTGCACCGGCCGGGATTTGCCTGGACTTGAAGACTCTCTCGACAGGAGCTCAAACCCGGGAGAGCCTCGAAAAGGCTTCCCTCTCATTGGCCAAGGGGTCCGAGGGAGCAAGGAGGGCTCTGCAGCCCCCCCCGGGGGGGGCGGGGGAGGGAGGGGCAAAAGGAGGGGAGGAGAGGCCCAAGGCTGCCAGTTGATGCAACCTAGTCCTGGCTTACGCGCTCCACTCCCCCTCTGCGAGCCCGGGGGGCGCACAGACTTAGCTCGGGATAGCCTGAGGCTTGGACGCGGCTCGGGGAAGAGTGTCGTCGGTCCGCAGCAGCTTACCTCTCCGGCCCCAGGGGCGCCTACGCCGCCCCGGGAGAACGGCAGATAGCCCTGGAGCTCCGCGCGGCACTCGGTGTCCGCAACGATCATGGTGTGCACCAGCACCCAGTCGCGGCTTGCCGACGGGTGGGGGCTCTCGGACGGACGCACGCAGGAAGCCGGGGCTGGAGCTGCTGAGGGAGGTTCGAGAACCCCAGGGTGTCTCTCGGGGTTCCAGAACGCTCGGGATCCGGAGAACGGCTACTGCTGTGCTGGACTCAGTCTGGCTTCTAGAACAGTGAATGGCCTTGGGGGCCTGGGTTTGGCCGAGGCGCAGGGGTTCTCACGGCCTGAGATGCCTCGGAAGTCCGCAGTAGCCAGCGCTGCTCCCGGACCCAGCGCTCCTCAGCATCCCCTCCGCGGAACTGCCAGCGCTCGCCTGGCTCTGACACCAGCGGCGCCGCTCGGCTCGCTGCGGTCCCCGGGGGAGGGCGGGGACACAAAAGCCCCGCGGCGCAGCCAATCAGATGCCTGTTTCCCGGGAAGGCGGGGACAACACCTCCCTCTGGAGCTTACTGTTCCTCCAATCGGCATCGGCACCAGGCAGCGCCCTGGAACTCTGGGAGCTGTAGTCGGCCTCCGACGAATGCTGCAAACTTTTGCAAGAGGGGGTTAGTCAGATCACTGGCAATACCAGACGAGAGTGACAGCCAATAGAGTCATTAGGGTTGCGTGATGAAACGGGACTTTACCGGGCTGGGCCAGAGAGCCAGGTGTGAAATCCCTCTCAAATAAGTTCTTTGGCATTTCAGTTCCTGGAGCGACGGGTTAGAGTTGGGAGAGGTTTGGCTCATCATATCCAGTTGTTATAGAGTCAAATACTAGATATTTGGGGCCAAAGGACGCCATCCTCTTCCCCCAGACCTTGGAGAGGACTCCACCTCCAAATGTACCAGACAGGGAATCCACCTTATTTGTGGAGTCTCTGGAAAAGCCTTCATGCACTAAAAATGCCGTTGGCAACCTCAATCTCGATCCCTTTTGCTGCCATTTCCCCCCCTCTTCTCCTCTGGTGCCTCCAGTCCTGTATTCCACACTTGCCACCCTCTTTCTCGAAACTTTGTAACAAGGTGTTCTGCTGGGCTTATTCTCACTTCTCCCTCTGGCCACTCCTTCTCTGACTCCTCTTTATCTTCCCACTCCCTAAAACGTGGGTGCTCCCCTAGTTTCTGTTTTTATCACTCTTCTCTCCACACTCTCTCTGATCTCATCCATTTCCTGGCTTTCAACTCTCCTTTTGCGAGGACATTGCCTCTACCAGCACCTTAGCACCTCAAGGCCAAATTCATCTGCTATTCACTTCTCAAGAGTTTTTTCCTTCACTGTTTTCCTTTGGCCCCTTCTCTATTTCAGTTTGAAAGCTCTTGTTTATCTGGACTGGGAATCCTGGCAGGGGCCAGAGTGGACTAGGCCTCCAAGGTTTCCCTAGGCTTATGATTCCAAGATGAGCCTCTGATTTTTCTCTTGATTCCAGTTTCCTGGGAGAAGGAAAATAATCTCACCTTCTCCTAAGCTCCCTCCACACTTGGGTTGTGCCTCTCATCACTTTTCACACTCTACCTTGCATTGTAATTTTCTGTGTATATGGCTCATCTGACCTCTTAATTATAAGCTCTTGGAGAGCAGGGTCCACATTTTTACATATTTTTCTCCTGTTCTATGCCACCTAGCACAATGTCCTGCCAATAGTATGCCTGTGGTCACTGAATCTTCCTATGAATTAAGTACTGTGTGGGCTGAGGAGGTATCCCAGCAGTAGAGCACTCGCTTAGAAGCAAAAGGCCCTGGGTTCCATTCCCAGCAACACACACACACACACAATCACTCTGTAATGTTAAATGTCCAGATCAAAAAGCTTCACTGGTTTTTCATCAGCTACAGAATAAAGATCACCCCGCGCCCCCCAGATTGATATCAAGGCCTGCTGGAGATCAAACCTAGGGCATCCTGTATGCTAGGCAAGCACTTCACCACTGAGGTAGATTCCCACTCCATTTTTTTCTAACTTTTTATACTATTGGTCTGCAAACTTGACTCATTATCATGTCTATATGTCTTGCCCCTTTCCTCCAACTAACAGTGGAATATCATTGACAATTTATACAAAGTGAGGGAACTTCAGCTCAGAAAGGTAAAATTGCTTGTGAAGTTCACACAGTATTGACTTTTGACTGTACTGGGCTGTATTAGAGTTCCTTTAAGGTAGGAACTGTGTTGAATTTTCTCTAATTTCTGTATCCCTCACTAGCGTATAATGAGTCTTCAGTTTTGTTTTGTTTGGTGGTACTGGGGGTTGAACCCAGGGCTGCTATACCACTGCACTACATGCCCAGCCCTTTTTGTTTTCTATTTGATACAGGGGCTCACTAAATTGCCCAGACTGGCCTCAAATTTGCAATCCCCCTGCTCAGCCTCCTGAGTTGCTGGGATTACAGTCATGTGCCAGGCAGTGGTGCTGAGGATAAGACCAGGGCATCTCTAAAGCAAGCAAGAATTCTACCACTGGGCTATATCTCTAACACTCCCAGTAAATATTTCTTTTTTTTAATATTTATTTATTTACTTTAGTTGTACACAATGCAATGCATTTTATGTTTACGTGGTGCTGAGGATCGAACCCGGGCCGTGCATGTGCGAGGCAAGCGCTCTGCCGCTGAGCCACAACCCCAGCCCCAATATTTCTTAATATATGTGAGTTACTCATCTCTTATAGAATCTGCAGGGAAATGACTGAATCATTCCCAAAGTTTTATTTTCAAAGTCAGTGATTTTGTGAAAAGGAAAATCAACAGGTATTGATATTCTAAATTTAGTGATGTTTTGTGACCTAGTCTCCAAGGAAAGGAAGAGGAAGAGGCACAAGCACTAATATTTACTGAGCTTCAGTAAAAGTCCAGGATACATCCATTGTTCCATGTAACTTCACCATCACTTCCTGAAGTAGGCATTATGTCCCCATTTGACAGATGAGAAAACTGAGCTCAAGAGGTATGTTGGTTAAGGTCAGATAGTTTAATAATATGTTGACTAGGTATTCAAACTCAGGATGACTCTATAGCAGAAACTCCACCACGCCAGTGATGACAAAAGACTTTGAATATGTAAGAAGCATGCTGGCACATGTAACTGATGTTTAAAGCAGATATATTAATTGAGAGTGAGAAACATAACTGTCAAGTGGCCTATAATTGATGGGCCAGCACATCCTCTTTTCCAGAAAGTCTCCATGAGAAGCTAAGTTATCATCTGAAGATGGCCAGGGCAACTAAAATCTAAGCAAAAAGAATTAGCAAAAAGATGAATCACTGAACCAGCTCTACTCAGAGCAAACCTGCTCCTTCCTTCCTTCCTTTATTCAGTAAATATTTATTGACCATCTAGTGTGTACCAGGTGCTGTGCTGGGCTCTGAAAATCCAGCCTTGAATCTACCAGTTCGCTGGGGTATGGAGGGGGGCTGGTGATACTGGCAGGGGCACATTCCTCCCCTCCCCCATGCCTTATATTTTTGGTTCAGTCAAGATCTCCTCCTCCTGTTGCCATACTCTCTCACTCTTGCATCAGCTATGTTGAGGCCACTGATTGGCCAAAGCTATTTTTATTCCTCAATCACATTTGAGTCCTGAAAACACATCTAGATTAGATTTGAAATGTTTTTGAGATTTCTTCAGCTTCAGATTCTCTCTCAGATTATGAACCTAATGGGATTCTCAGCTGTTCTGTATTTAGTCTTCCTGAATTAATTTTCTCTCTCAATTTTGGCCTTACTTTATTATAATGACCTAGTACTGTGACCATTCCAGGGGTCGTGATTTAGCACCCCAGATGTCATTTTCTGAGCTCTTTGTATTGTTTTCTTTCCCCAGCTCCCAATCTCAGAACACAATTTCTGCCCAGGGGGAGCTTTCAGAAAAAGAAGCCCTACTCCAATGGGTTTGATAAAGCCAAAGGGGACACACCTGCCAAAGCTTATTCAAACATTCATCCAATTACTCATTAAGCAGGCACTGTGTGAGGTGCTAAGTGAGGTCCTTCCTGCATGGAGATGACAGGTCCTGAGCTGTCAAGCTGACAACCAACATTGAAACTGTCCCTCAGAGTTGCACATTAGGAGGCAAGTTTGTGGTTACAGACTCTAGGGAACAGAGCCAACTGTCTCCTAAGAGCACTTCTCAGGAGTCAAGCAACTTAAGTGTTAGTTTTCAGTCTTTTCGCTCAAACCGATTCCCCCCCACCCCCATCTTACAGTCTGTTCCTTCGTCTGTAAAACAAAGGAACTGAAATGAGCGACAATCTTTAAGATCCACTGTGGAGAGGAGCGGGTGTGTTGGGCAATGCACATAACTCTCTAAGATTGCATATTAAGGACAGAAATCTTCAAGTTTGGAAAAGCTCAATCTTCTTAATAAAGAAAATATGAAAACTAACCCACGGGATGCTTTTAGGCAATTTGCTGAAGAGCTCCAGTTTAGTTTTGTCGGCGAAGTGAGTCCTCAGCGCCCCCTGCAGACCGGATCCTGCTACAGCTCAGCCAGAATAGACTGAAAAAACCTGGCAGGAGGGCTGCTGCCCCAAACCGGTTTCAGTTCACACGATTGTTGGGTCACGTAAGAAGCCAGACAACGGCTAAGAAAAGCTCGTGTGATTGCTGAAGAGTCTCCTGCTGCCAGCAAGGACCACTCTATTGTTTTGGCCCGATAGTGGGGAGTATTGAACCCAGGGTGCTCTACCAATGAGCTACATCCCCAGAACCCTTTCCCCCCCCTTTGGTCTCGCTAAGTTGCCAGGGCTGGCCTCGAACTTGCAATTCTCCTGCCTCAGCCTTCTGAGCTCTTGGAAATACTACCACCATGCAGGGGTAAGGACCACCCTCCTAAAAGACAACAGCCTGAACGTACCTCCCATTGTTTGGCTTACTCCATCATCCTACAAGCAGGAAGCCTCAGGTTCAGAGAGAAGAAAGAATTTGCCAAAGCTCCCCCAGAAAGCTGTACTTAGGGCTGGGAATGTAGCTCAGTGGTAGACTACTGGTGTTGCATCTATGAGGGCCTGAGTTCAATCCCCAACATCACAAAAAGGAAGAAAGAAAGTTGCCTGCAGAGACTAGAATCTTGAGGTCCAGGGGCACCTATGCCTTAATAGGCTGCCCTAAGAACCTCACGTTTCCGGAAAGAACAACTTGTCCCTTGCTTTGTTGTCCCGCCCCTCCCCCCCAGGCGCCACTCCCAAAAGCTCTAAACAGCTCCTTCTGAGAGAGCAACCAAGAGGCCTGTTCCTGGCTCTGGCTACAGAATGCCCCACTTCTCCCTACCTCTCAAAAAACTTCCGTATTCTGTCCCCACCAAAGGCTGGATTTGAAATCAAGTTATCGGAGGCTAAAGTTTCCCAGTTCTAACCTGTTCGGGATGTGTGAACCTGGGCAAGTCACTTCACTTATCTGTCTGTATCTGTTTCCTGTTGTGTCAAACAGGGCGAGAAAGTTTGCCTCCACAGAGCTGTTGTGAGGATGAGAGCTAAGGTATGCCCCCTAGCAAGGCTTGACTCGGATTTAAATGCTCCATAGCCGTATTTATTATTTTTAGTGTTGTGATTCTGTATCTAGCTCAGTGACTGATAGTGGGTATTCAGGATAATTATTAATATTTTAAAGCTTGGAGTACGGATCCTGGCATTTAGCAGGAGCTGAATAAACTTGTGGCTTTTTTTTGTTTTGTTTTGACTCAAGGACGCTCAGCTGGTTTTCAGTCTTAGCATCTTCTCAGCGAAAGCTACAGCACTTACTTTTTGCTCAGCAACAGGCTCCTCTTACGTAAACCGCGGCGGCCAATGAGGATGAAGGTGGGATGGGTTTTTCTAGCAGCCAATAGCAATCCTCAGCGAAGCGCAGGATAGGCCCGGGCAGGTCTCCAGGCTGTTTACCGAAGCGAATCCCTGTGGCGGTTTGAGGGGCGGGGAATGTCTCCAGACTCTCCAGGGTCGGCCTATCTACCGGACTCGGATTGGTGCAGACCCTGGCGACTCGCCTCTCCCCTTTGCCTTCCCAACCCCGCCTCTGCAGGAAGCATCCAAGACTGCCCATCAATTCAAGACTACTTTTGTTTGTTTGTTTGTTCTAATCAGTTATACATGACAGCAGAATGCATTTCAACTCCTTGTACACAAATGGAGCACAACTTCTCATTTCTCTGGCTGTACACGTTGCCGAGTCACACCGTTCGTGCAATCATACATGTATATAGGGTAATAATATCTGTCTCATTTCAAGACTACTTTTTAATTCTTACTTTAATTCTTACTGTTGTGAGGATGAGAACTAAGGTATGACATTTAGCATGGCTTGACTCGGATTTAAGTGCTCCATAGTCGTATTTCTTCTTTTAATTAATATTTGGTTTAGCTTTATCTTTCCCTTCCAAGTTGTAAGTGACATAACTATTGCAGAAATCTTGGGAAATACAGAAATATAAAAAGATAAAATAAGAACCCTCCCACCCTTTTTTTTTTTTTTTTTTTTTTTTTTGGTACCGGGGATTAAACGCAGGGGCACTAGACCACTGGGCCACATCCCCAGCCCTTTATTGCTAAGTGCCTCTCCATTGCTGAGGCTGGCTTTGAACTCGTGATCCTCCTGCCTCAGCCTCCCAAGTGCTGGGATTACAGGCCACTGCGCCCGGCTGCCCCCCACACGCCCTTTTTTTTTTTCTTGTTTTAATTTTTTTTTCAGGCTTTCTTGTTCTGTTGTTGTAAATGTGTAGAACTGGCAGTGAGCAGAATGCTCATCAAAGGAGTATGGTTAGAGAAATAAATGGATTTATTACACAAAGAAATAGAAGGTAGCTGTATATAGTCTGAAATAGAAAATGTGCAGGATTTAGTGTTAGGTTAAAAGGGAAAAAAGTGGGGGTGGGGTTGTGGCTCAGAGGTGGCGTGTTCGCCTTGCACGTGCGCGGCCAGGGTTCTATGATTAGCACCATGTAAAAAAAAAAAAAAAGGTTAAAAAAAAAAAAGTTCCACCATGATTCATATAGGATGGTTCCATTGATGTACACGTGGTTACACAGATGAAACAAATCGGGAAAAATTTGCAGCTTGCGGATGTTAGTGGATTATCTTTGGAGCAGAGGGAAATGGAAAAGTTTCAAGAGAATATATTTCTTTAATTTAAATGATAAGATTATTACTTTGGGGAGGGCATGAGGGATTGAATTCAGGGGCATTCGACCACTGAGCCACATCTCCAGGCCTATTTTTTGGTTTTGTTTTGTTTTTTGTTTTGTTTTGTGGTACCAGGGATTGAACTCAGGGGCACTCGACCACTGGGCCACATCCCCAGCCCTTTTTTTTTTTGTATTTTATTTAGAGACAGGGTCTCACTGAGTTGCTAAGTGCCTCACCATTGCTGAGGCTGGCTTTGAACTCGCGATCCTCCTGCCTCAGCCTCCCAAGTGCAGGGATTACAGGCATGTGCCACCGCACCCAGCTAAAATTAAAGTTTTTGTGATATGAATTTTTATGTATTTTATTTTATTTATTTATTTTCTTTAAAATATTTTATTTATTTGCTTTTAGTTGTACACAATGCGTTTTTTTATTTAACTTTTTTTTTTTTTTTTTTTTTTTTATTTATTTATTTGCTTTAGTTGTACACAATGCAATGCAATGCATTTATGTTTACGTGGTGCTGAGGATCGAACCCGGGCCACGCACGTGCTAGGCAAGCGCTCTGCCGCTGAGCCACAACCCCAGCCCCTTTTTTTAACTTTTAAGTGGTGCTGAGGATCGAACCTGGGCCGCACACGTGCTAGGCAAGCGCTCTACCGCTGAGCCATATCCCCAGCCCTATGTTTTTAATTTAAAAAAGAGATCCTTTCTAAGCGTGGGGGGGGGGGGGGGACTTCAAATCCTTTATTTATTTATTTTTTAATGTTTTAAGTTGTAGGTGTGCACACTACCTATATTTTATTTATTTTTATGTGGTGCTGAGGCTCCAACCCAGTGCCTCACACGTGTTAGGTGAGTGCTCTACCACTGAGCCACAACCCTAGCCCTATCAAATCTTTTGTTTGTTTGTTTTTTTCAAATCTTAATTTTGCTACCAAGAGAGAATCAATGTAATCGTGTTCGCTTTTTTTCCCCTCCTGTTCTTGTTCTGGGGATTGAACTCAGTGACTGTCTATCACTGAGCTACATCTCCAGACCTTTTAATTTTATTTTGAGATAGGGCCTTTTTTTTTAATATTTATTTATTTGCTTTAGTTGTACACAATGCCTTTATTTATTTATTTTTTTGTGTGTGGTACTGGGGATTGAACTCAGGGGCACTCGACCACTGGGCCACATCACCAGCCCTTTTTTGTATTTTTTTTAGAGACAGGGTCTCATTGAGTTGCTAAGTGCCTCACCATTGCTGAGGCTGGCTTTGAACTCGCGATCCTCCTGCCTCAGCCTCCCAAAGTGCTGGGATTACAGGCGTGCGCCACCGCGCCCGGCTTACAATGCCTTTATTTTTACGTGGTGCTGAGGATCGAACCCGGGCCGCGCATGCTAGGCAAGCCCTCTACCACTGAGCCACAACCTCCAGCCCTGAGATAGGGTGTTGATAAGTTGCCCAGTCTGGCCTTGAACTTGTGATCCTCCTGCCTCAGCTTCCTGAATAGTTAGGATTATAGGCATGTGCCACTGCATCTGACTCCTAATTTTTATTTTATTTTTTTGGTACTGGGGATTGAACTCAGGGGCACTCGACCACTGAGTCACATCCCCATCCCAATTTTGTATTTTATTTAGAGACAGAGTAAATAAGAGTTGCTTAGTGCTTTGCTATTGCTGAAGCTGGCTTTGATCCTCTTGTCTCAGCCTCCCAATCCACTAACTCTTAATTTTTAATGGTTGTATAATGTTCATGTGTATTACAATATGTTCATTAATCCCTATTGCTAGATATTTAGGGTTTTTTTCCTCCCAATTTCGTCATTATTTTACATAAAGATAAAATTCTTATATAAAAATATTGCAATATATCCCTGATTAATTAAATTCCTATAAGCAAATTAATGAGTTGAATGCTATGCACAAATATATCCTAAACTCCTGATGCTAATTATAAAGTTTTATTTTTATTCTTATTTCTTTCAGTGCTAGAGATTTAAACATGCTAAGCACCCTACCACTAAGCTATATCTCAGTTCTGCTTATAAAACTTTAAAAAGTTTACTTCTGGGGACTTTATTAATGCCTCAGATGGGTGCTTGATGGAGGTGGGGGAGGAGAGTATAGAGCTGAATCATGCTTGACATCTAACAGCCAACATCTAACAGGCAAGGACACAGAAACAAATATAAATAGCTCAAGTATGCAAAGGCATCTGAAAATACTCTGACCAAGTCACTACTGGACACAAACTTTTCTTGCTTGCATTGTCCAGGTTGAAGTTGGACATAATTTGGTCTGCTAACATATATTTTTTAGTCCTCTATGTTTAAAAAAAATTGAATAAGTTGCTAAGATTTAAAAATTGGGATACTTCACATAAAATCCCTAGTGTATGAAGTCTCTTAGAACACAGGAAGATTTTGTTTGTACTCAGAGTTTGAGTCCCACCAACCATCAGCTAGAGCTAGTAGGTGGGCTAGTCTTCTCCAGTTCTCAGTTCCCACTGAGACTGGACCACTCGACTCTTCTTTCACGTTACCTAGCTGTTCTCTGTAAGAACCTGAGTTAAAAACCGGTAGAGGGGTTGGGGTTGTGGCTTAGCAGTAGAGCGCTCGCCTAGGACGTGCGCGGCCCGGGTTCGATCCCCAGCACCACCACGTAAAAATAAATGCAAGGTGTACAACTAAAGCAAATAAATAAATATTAAAAAAAACAAAACTGGTTGACAGTGGGTTGGGGATGTAGCTCAGCTGGTAGAGTGCTTGCCTCCTATAAAAAAGTGAAAAGGAAGGCACCAGACTATCCCAAGCTTTGAATGCCGTGTTAGGGAATCTTAACCATTCTCTAATGGCTTTCTTTTATTTTGTGGTGCTGGGGATCAAACCCAGGGCCTTGTGCATGGGAGGTAAACAAAAAACTGAGCTTTATCCCCAGCCCTTCACCTTCACTTCTTGTACACTTTTTTTTTAAATACTGGGAATTGAACCCAGAGGTACTCTTACCTAAGGCACATCTCCTGCCCTTTTTATTTTTTATTTTGAGACAGGGTCTTATTAAGTTGCTGAGGCTGGCCTTAAACTCTCAATTTTCCTTGTGTACCACTATACCTGTCTCTGCTATACTTCTCTCTGTATTTCTTTCCTCTTTCCTTTCCTTTTTTTTTTTTTTGGTAGTGCTGGGGATCCAACCCATGGCCTGGACCCTGCTAAGCAAGTGCTCTAACACTGAGGTACAACTCCAGTCCCCTACTTTCTTCTGCTCTTGCTCACCCTTGCTGACACACCCTTGCTCAAGGTCAAAGTGTAAAACCATGGCAGAATGGGGAGTAGAATCAGGGTTTCTCACCTCACTATCAAGGCTTTTTTTTTAATTAAAAAAAAAAGTAGTTAAAATAAACACTCATTAACTTTTTTTTCTTTCTTTCCTTTTTTTCCTGAAGAAACATGTCTAAACTCCTGGGCTCAAGGAATCCTCCTGCTTCAGCGCCCCCCCAGGTTGCTGGGAATATCCACCTACTCCACTGCACCCAGCTCTAACACTCATTAACTTCAATGTTCTTTTTCCTGGATAAGACCAGGCCAAAGTCAGCTAGTTTGCATAAAACAAAATGGAATAGAATGTCCAGAAGTAGAAATTTTTGCTACTAGTTATACAACCTGACATATAACTCTCACCTTTTTTTTTTTTTTTTTTTTTTTTGTACTGGATAGAACCCAGGGATACTTTGCCACTGAGCTACATCCACAGTCCTTTTTAGTTTCTATTTTGAGACAGGGACTTGCTAAGTTTCTTAGGGACTTGCTAAATTGCTGAGGCTGTATTTGAACTCAGGATCCTCCCTTAGTCTCCTAAACTGTTGGGATTACAGGCATGTGCCACCATACTTGGCGCCATCCCCTTCTTTTTTTTTTTAATTTTTTTGGGGTACTGAGGATTGAACTGAGGGGCGCTTAACCACTGAGACACATCCCTACCCCTTTTTTGTATTTTATTTAGAGACAGGGTCTCATGGAGTTGCTTAGCGCCTCCCTAAATTGCTGAGGCTGGCTTTGAATTTGTGATCCTCCTGCCTCAGCCTCCAGAGCTGCTGGGATTACTGGACTGTGCCACCACGCCCAGCACCATCCCCTTCTTTTTCCGTGGTCACTGTTATATCTCTCCCACCATCAGGTTCCTTTGAGCCCCAGGTCTGGATACTGTGCCTGCCCTGTGTCCTTCCATACTCATTCCCATTGGAGCACTTCCCACAGTATTATTTAATTCCCTGTTTAATCGTTTGTCTTTTCCAATAGGCTGTGGATGCCATAAGGAAAAGAACTATAATTATTTTGTGGTTGTATCCCTAGCGTATACCCAGTGCCAGGCATATAGCAGATGCTACAAGTAAATTTATTGAATTTAATTTTAAAAAACTGAAAATGAACTCTGTAGGATATGAAACAATGCATGTCCAGGAACAGGAGATTGACCCAAGGGTCCTCTATCTAAGAATTAGGCAAAAATGGACAAGCTAAACAGATGCTACTCCTAAAATAGGGTATACTGCTTGGCGAGCAGTGTATGGACTGAATTTTTGTCTTTCCTGGCCCCTTCATTCTGGGGTCTTACACAGTGAACAAACTGCTCAACAATATGCAGCTGAACAGTAGTTCTCAATTCTGGTCACATATTGGGAAAACCTAGGATGCTTTTTGAAAATACCAACACCCAGGCCCCAATCTTGGAGATTTTTTATTGTACTGGGGATTGAACTCAGGGGCACTCTACCACTGAGCTACATCCTTAGCTCTTTTTATTTTATATGATTAAACTAATGGAATTGTCATGGAAAAATAGTTTATCTCTAGAAAAGAATTCTGACAAGAAGCAGGAAATGAGGGGGTCCTTTTTCCTCCTCTTCTTCTTCTTTTTTTTTTTTTTTTTTTTTTTTTGTGGTACCAGGAATTGAACTCAGGGGCACTCAACCACTGGGCCACATCCCCAGTCCTTTTTTGTATTTTATTAGAGATAGCGTCTCACTGAGTTGCCAAGTGCCTCTCCTTTGCTGAGGCTGAGGCTTTGAACTCACGATCCTCCTGCCTCAGCTTCCCAAGTGCTGGGATTACAGGCATGTGCCACTGTGCCGGGCTTTTTTAATGCTTTTGAGTACTGGGAAATGAACTTTGGACCTTTTACCACTGAACTACATCCCCAGCCTTTTTTTTTTTTTTTTTTTTTTGTGGTGTTGAGGATTGAACCTAGGGCCTATGTGCATGTGAGGCAAGCACTCTACCACCTGAGCTATATCCCCAGCCAACTCAGTCCTTTTTTTTTTTTTTTTTTTTAATATTTTTTTTAGTTGTCAATGGACCTTTATTTTCTTTATATGCGGTGCTGAGAATTGAACCCAGTGCCTCACACGTGCTAGGCAAGGGCTCTGCCATTGAACTACAACCCCAGCTGCTCAGCCCTTTTCTTGAGGTAGGGTCTTGCTAAGTTGCTAAGCCTGGACTGGAACTTGCAATCCTTCTGCCTCAGCCTCCCAAATTGCTGGGATTACAGGCATGTGCTCTTCTCTTCTAAAGGAAACTTGGTGAGGAGTATGGGAATATATATAAAGATGACATCTCAAGGTTGTTTATGTTAGTCTGGTCATTCTCAGGATCCTTAGGCTGAAGTGGTTGGTTTCCATTATGTGATCAATAGACAATGCTGGAAAGTTCCCTAAATTATAAGTTTCTCAAAATATTGTATCTCGGGCTGTGGGTATACCTCATGTGGTAGAGCTCTTGCCTAGCATGTGTAGGACCCTTGGGTTCAGCTCCCAATACAGAATAAAAGATCATATCCTGCTTAACTGCTTAATCTAGTTGTTGATGGGCTAATTAATAGCACAAAGGGTAGGCTTACAGATTTCCCAGAAATTTGGGAGTGACAGGTCTAGAAAAAATATATGGTACTTTAAATTAAAATTTTACTTCCTTGTCCTTCCTTAAATCTCCTTTCAACCTATTTTTCTTTCTTTTGTCTTACCTTAGAATGTACATTTTTGTAAAAAAAATCTTGAGATTTAATGAGCAAATAATTGTGAAGTGATCCATAAATATAAATTTCTGTGCAATTGTTAAATAACTTCATTGTGTAAAATTCCTTAGAATTAGTTTTTTTTTTGGTCCTGGGGATTAAATTCAGGAGCACTCGACCACTGGGCCACATCCCCAACCCTTTTTTGTATTTTATTAGAGACAGGGTCTCACTGAGTTGCCAAGTGCCTCGCCATTGCTGAGCCTGGCTTTGAACTGGCGATCCTCCTGCCTCAGCCTCCCAAGTGCTGGGATTACAGGCGTGCACCACCGCGCCCGGCTAGAATTCTTAAAAAAAAAAAAAAAAAAAAGAAAGAAAGAAAAGAAAAAAGAAAGCATCCCAATGATTCTGACACAGATGGTTTAGAAACTGTTTAGAAGAATCTAGTCCTGTTGGTCACAGAACTACTCTGATCTCTGCCTTTTCTGAGTCTGGTTTGTTCAAGTCTTGAGATTCTATGAGACAATAGCCCCTATTCTTCCAAAAAAAAATTTTTTTTTTTTCTTTTCCTCACTCTTAAGCCAGCCAGTGCTGGGCTTTGTTACATGTAAACACAAAGGATTTTAACTAATGAAAAATAACCTTAGTGTAGCCTTTCCCAGTGTTTTTTTTTTTTTTTTTTTTTTTTGGTACTGCCTTTCCCATCCCCAGGTTATATTTATTAGAGACTATACAATACTTTTTTAAATGTTAATATGTTTCATTCCCAGAACTAACAATTCTTGACATATTTTTGACATATTTTTAGTTTTTAAATTTTTTTTTCTTTTTTTTTTTTTTTGTGGTACCAGGGATTGAACTCAGGGGGCACTCGACCACTGGGTCACATCCCCAGCCCTTGTTTTGTATTTTATTTAGAGACAGGGTCTCACTAAGTTGCTAAGTGCCTGGCCATTGCTGAGGCTGGCTTTGAACTCGCATCCTTCTGCCTCAGCTTCCCAAAGTGCTGGAATTATAGGCATGCGCCACCACGCCCAGCTATTTTTTAAATTTTAAAGTAGCGTTGATATTAAGAACTAGTCTGGGGACTGGGGCTGTAGCTCAGTGGCAGAGCACTTGCCTAGTAATGTGTGAGGCACTGGGTTTGATCCTTAGCATCACATAAAAATAAACAAATAATGGCATTCTGTCCACCTAAAACTACAAAATAATAATAATAATAATAAAAAAGAATGAA
Organism: Tamias sibiricus; assembly: GCA_025594165.1. Taxonomy (NCBI): domain Eukaryota; kingdom Metazoa; phylum Chordata; class Mammalia; order Rodentia; family Sciuridae; genus Tamias; species Tamias sibiricus. The sequence continues at coordinate 23,181,072 of CM046658.1, read as the reverse complement.
TTTGGCCATATCACCCTGAATGTGCTTGATCTCAGAAGTTAATCAGGGTCGTGGATAATATTTAAATGGGAGACTGCCTGGTAATAGTGAATCCTATAGGCTTTAAAAAAAATAAACTTGGGACTGGGGTTGTAGCTCAGTGGGAGAGCACTTGCCTAGCATGTGTAAGGCACTGGGTTCAATTCTCAGCACCACATGCAAATAAATAAAATAAAGGTCCATCAACAACTAAAAAATATTTAAAAAATAAACTTGTATAGTGTTGTTATTATTATACAGTAATCTCTCAGTATTGGAAGATTGGTTCCAGGACCCCTCTCAGATGCCAAAATCCTTGAATGCTCAAGTCCCTTATATAAAATGGTGTAGCATTTGTATATAACCTATATAACTTTTTTGTTTTGTTTTGTTTTTGTTTTGTGGTGCTGGGATTGAACCCAGGGCCTTGTGCATGTGAGGCAAGCACCCTACCAACTGAGCTAAATCCCTAGCCCCTCTTTCCCTATATTTATTTATTTTGGCACTGGGGATTAAACATAGGGGCTTTTAACCACAGAGCCATATCCCAGGTCTTTTTACTTTGTATTTTGAGACAGGGTCTCACTAAATTGCTTAAGGTCTCACTAAATTGCTGAGGCTGGCTTTGAACTTGCAATCTCTTGCCTCAGCCTCCCAAACCACTGGCATTACATGCATGCACCACCGTGCAGGGCTTGAGTTTGTTTTTTCCCTATAGTTGGTTGAATCCTGGGATGCAGAACCCACGGATTACCAACTAAGTAATCTGCATTTATAAAAATGTTGTTTGCCCAAGTATGCCAGCAGATTCTACAAGAAACTACTTGTATTACAATGATCCTCAAACATCAATGAATATCAGAACTAACTGGAGGTTTGTTAAAACTGATTGCTGCTTGCTGGGGTTGTGGCTCAGTGACAGAACACTTGCCTAGCATGTGTGAGGCACCGGTGTTTGATTCTCAGCACCATATACAAATAAATAAAGGTACAATGACAACTAAGAATATATTTTAAAAAAGAACATTAAAAACAAAAAACTGATCTCTGGGTTCCCTGCTCCACTTCTGGCATGTTTGGGGTGGGGTTGGGGCTGAGAATTTGCATTTATAAGGAAGTCCCAGGTGATGGTGATGCTGCTGGTTTCTGAAGGATTGCTATAGTGTTTTTCAATTTTGCTTGATTCTAAAGAACAACTTGGGGTGCTTCTGCATCCCAGGTGAATCTTATGACCTGTGCTGTGTTGTTTGACTGGTTAATGGACCATGTCACACAAATTAATTTAGGATTTTTTTTTTTTTTTTTTTTTTTTGGTACCGGGGATTGAACTCAGGGGCACTGGACCACTGGGCCACATCCCCAGCCCTTTTTGTATTTTATTAGAGACAGGGTCTCACTGAGTTGCTAAGTGCCTCGCCATTGCTGAGGCTGGCTTTTGAACTCGTGATCCTCCTGCCTCAGCCTCCCAGGTGCTGGGATTACAGGCGTGCGCCACCACGCCCGGCTAATTTAGGATTTTAACATACATGTGATACTACTTGACATTTGTATCTTATTTTTATTGCAGCATGAGAAAAATTAAGCACAGGTATATCATAATAAAAAGACCAGAGTTACCATTTTCAAAAGTTCAGTATTTTGTTTGTTTGTTTGTTTTTTAGTTGTAGGTGGACACAATACCTTTATTTTATTTATGTGGTGCTGAGGATCCAACCCAGGGCCTCACACATGTGAGATGAGCACTCTACCGCTGAGCCATAGCCTCAGTCCCAAAAACTCATGTATTTTTAAATTAGTCTGCTCCAAAACTACTACTTTCAACAGTTCAAGTTTTGTTCATCTTCACTTTAAAGTTCCAACTTCTTTCTTGCTTTGTTCAATCATCAATAGATGGATTTTTATTTTTTATTTATTTATTGTTTTGGTACTAGGGATTGAACTCAGGGGCACTCGACCACTGGGTCACATCCCCAGCCCTTTTTTGTATTTTATTAGAGACTGGGTCTCACTGAGTTGCTAAGTGCCTCGCCATTGCTGAGGCTGGCTTTGAACTCGTGATCCTCCTGCCTCAGCCTCCCGAGTGCTGGGATTCCAGGCATGCGCCACTGTGCCTGGCTTATATCTAATTTTTTAAAACTTTTCAGTTTTGTAGTGTTGTAAAAATTATTTTATTCATTTTGTTTGTGGTGCTAGGGATGAACCCATAGCCTTGTTCGGCAGGCACTCTACCAACTGAGCTAAATTCCCAGCCCAGTGTTGTAAAAAAAAAAAAAAAAAAAAAATCACAATGTAGGAATTTAGGTTTTTTTTTTTTTTTTTTTTTTTTTTTTTCCAGTGCTTGAGGTTGAATTCAGGCAAGCACTTTACCCAACACTACATCCCCAGCCCCTGTGTGATCATTTCTTGTGGTTCATCTTTAAGGTCATGTTATTACTAGCTACTTGAATTAATCTCAGCATTCCCACATCCCAAGTGCCTATAAACCTCCCACCAGATTTCAGTGTTCATGAGCAAGTTAAGTTTTGAAAACAACCTTTGGAGTCTTTGTCTGAACAAGCTAGGTCAATGGCTTTTCTTTTACCATTTTATCACACAAATGGCCCAAAAAGTCTTTGTTTACTATGGTCTTGGAACAAGAAACACATCATAATTCTGGGTAAATGATGCCTTGAACTGGTAAGTTGAAAATGTTTTACTAGTGGCCCAATGTCATCTCAAATTTTTTTGTCTAGATGAGTTACATTACCAATTTGTATATTTTCAGCCTTATGATCCTTATGCTCTAATTTGAGGGATGAAGCTTAGTGGTGGAGCTGTGCAAGGTCCTGAGTTTGATCCTCAATACCATAAAAGAAACAAAAAAGGCTTGGACAGGAGTCCAAAAACCAGATACAGGTCTCAACTCCAGTGTACTAAGTGACTACAGGCAATTCTGTATATAAGTTATTATTTTCGTTGTCTCCATTTGCAAAATTAGAACAAGGATAACTAGTTCACATGAGTCCTTTTAAACCATTTATAAATGTAATATTCTATTATTACTAATGGTGCATCTTTTGAAATAATCATCCTTCTCTATTCTCTGTTGTTCCTGATCTTTTTTTTTTTTTTTTTTTTTTTGGTACCGGGAATTGAACTCAGGGGCACTTGAACACTGAGCCACCCCCCAATCCTTTTTTGTATTTTACTAGCGACAGGGTCTCACTGAGTTGCTAAGTGCCTTGCCATTGCTGAAGCTGGCTTTGAACTCGTGATCCTCCTGCCTCAGCCTCCCAAGTGCTGGGATTACAGGCATGCGCCACTGCGCCCGGCTTGCTATTTCTGATCTTTAAAGCTTCACATTTTCTGTGAGCTCCCCGTTGCAGAAACCAATCTAATTCATTTTAGGAGATACATGGAGTCTTTCCCTCTACCATGTGTCTCCTAGATAGAAGAAAGCATCAAACAGTTCGATAATGACAATTTATTATCTATTGGCAGCACACAGAACAATTATTAAGTAAACCAGAATTATGTTTATGTAGAAGTGGGCAACGATATATGCCATTTTATGGGGAACTGTGTGCACTTAATCATCAAGTTTTAGATGTGTAATCTTCTGCTTATGCCGCTCAATTTCTTTCTGCAGACGTTCAATCTCCTTCTTATGATGACTTATCTCATCTTCATGGTGTTTCTTCAAGTCTGCCAGTTGTTCTTTAGTTTTCTGTCTGTAAAGACACAGTGGCTTAAGGTGTGATTCCAATCTTTTACCCCAAAGAGATCTCTAAGCATAACCTTCAATACCTAAGGCAAAAAAATAGGTGTCCCAGCTGGACATGGGGGTGTGCACCTGTGCACCCTCCCAGTATCTTGGGAGACAGGAGTATGGCAAATTCGAAACCAGCTTCAGCAACTTAGCAAGATCCTGTCTCAAAATAAAAAGGGTTGGGGATGTAGATCAGTGGTAAAGCATCCCTAGGTTTAATCCCCAGTACAAAAGCAAAACAATAAAAAACAAAGGCATCCCAATTTCATAGGAGTCTGGCTGACCATCCTCTTCTACCCATATCCCCCACTAGCCAAAGAATACCCCATCCTAAATTAAGGTACATCCACCTTAAGGAGGATCATCAAAATGATTCAATTTTCCTGGTGCTAGTGCCTGGAACCCCATCATTATTCCTTTCAAATTCCTTGTTAATGTAGAGAACTCTAGAAAGGTATAACATTAGTTTCTGATACCTTATCAGAAAAACAACCCAGAGAGTCGGAGACCCCTTTTTCCCCCCTTTCTTGTGATACTGGGGATTATAACCAGGATCCTGCCACATGATAGTCAAGCACTGAACCACAATCCCCAATGCTTTTAAATTACATTTTGAATCAGGGTTGCCCAGACTGTCCTCCAACTTTCCATCCTCATGCCTCAGTCTACCCAATAGCTGGGATTACAGGTGTGGGCCAGCATGCCGAGGAGGGGAAAAAAGGAGGGTGACAAACAAGGTATAAATATCCATTTCCTATCCCAATTTGACTAGAGAATACATGGCTCACTCTAAAAGCCAAAAAAGAGGGGATCTCTTGCATGTTTAAGTGTTCAGCAGTTCAATTAGGTCTCAAGAAGGGAGAAGATAAAAATGTTGGTTTGGCCACATTTAGGCCTGTTTTCCCTAACTACAGAATGTAGAGCTGGGTGTGGTGGTGCACGCCTGTAATCCCAGCTCTTTGGGAGGCTTAGGCAGGAGGATCACGAGTTCAAAGCCAGCCTCAGCAATGGCCAGGCACTTAGCAACTTAGTAAGACCCTGTCTCTAACTAAAATACAAAAAAAGGGCTGGGGATGTGACCCAGTGGTCGAGTGCCCCAGAGTTCAATCAATCCCCGGTACCACAAAAAGAAAAAAAAAAAAAAAATGTAGAGGCCCAATTAGATGGTCTCTAAGGGCTGGACCCTGGCTCTCTGGTATGGTGTTATTGTGCTTAAGATCCCAGGGGCACTCTACCACTGAGCTACATCTCCAGCCCCATGATAATTTTTTTTTTTTTTGGTACTGGGGATTGATCCCAGGGGCATACTACTAATGAGCTACATCCGCAGTTCTTTTTATTTATTTTTAATTTTAAAATTCTTTTGGAGCCAGGCGCGGTGGCGCACGCCTGTAATCCCAGCACTTTGGGAGGCTGAGGCAGGAGGATCGTGAGTTCAAAGCCAGCCTCAGCAATGGCGAGGCACTTAGCAACTCAGTGAGACCCTGTCTCTAATAAAATACAAGAAAGGGCTGGGGATGTGGCCCAGTGGTCGAGTGCCCCTGAGTTCAATCCCCGGTACCACAAAAAAAAAAAAAAAAAAAAATTCTTTTGGTACCAGGGATTGAACCCAGAGGTGCTTAACCACTGAGCCACATTTCCAATTTTTTTTTTTTATTTTTTATTTTGATATGGTGGCTAAATTGTTTAGGGTCTTGCTAATGTGCTAAGGCTGGCTTTGAACTTGTGATCCTCCTGCCTCAGCCTAGAGTTGTTGGGATTACAGTTGTGTGCCACCATGCCCAACTCCTTTTTTATTTTGAGATAAGGTCTCCCTAAGTTTCTGAGGTTGATCTTCAATTTTTTTTCTTTCTTCTTTTGTTTTAATTGTAGTAGGACACATGTCTTTTATTTCTTTTTTCTTTTTTTAATGTGGTTCTGAGAATCAAAACTAGTGCCCCACACATGCTAGGCAAGCACTCTACTACTGAGCCACAACCCCAGCCCTGGTCTCCAATTTTCTTATTTTTGATATTGGGGGTTGAACTCAGGGGCACTCGATTACTGAGCCACATCCCCAGCCCTTTTTTGTATTTTATTCAGAGACAGGGTCTCACTGAGTTGCTTAGCGCCTTGCTTTTGCTGGGATGACAAGGCATGTACCTCGGTGCCCGGCTCCATAATAATTTTTAAGACAAGGCACAGATCTAACAGGAAAAGAAGCAAGATTAATTCTTGCTGCTTCTCCCTAGTCTGAACAGAAGTCAAAGATAACGAAGGGCTGGGAAAGGAAGTAGATTAGTCCAGTGCACTCCTTACTCCTAATCTCCAACCCAGGGTCTGGCCTGGGGTGAGAAGGGCAAAAGTCTGCAGCATGGGTGAGTCCAACCATAAGCAGGTGCTACCAATTCCTAAAACCCACTCAATCCAGCGCAGATGAAGACGCACAAAGTCTAGAAATGGCTGAAAGGGACTGAAGGTTCAGATAATCCACAAGGGCTTGCAAAGCTAAGGCGTCTAGAGGAGGGGAGAGGGGATGAAAAGTGGGTGAAGGCTGAGGGAATCAGCTCAGAGGGTCTGCAAGTAATGAGCGGTAGGATCTAGACACCGCGCTAAGAATCTGGAGGCATTTCGCACCACACGGGGCAAGGAGATGGTGAAGGGGAAAAGAGGAGTTGAGCCGTGGGCTAGGAATTCTGGACACCCGATGGGAATGGCTTGGGCTTGGGGGCCCTGGCGCTGTTGCTAAGGGTCCCGCCTGGGAACGCGCTCTATGGCAAAAGTCAGGACCTAAAGTGTCGCGGTGTAAACGAGTTGGGGATCCGGGTTTTCTGCTGAAGGATGGGGCATCCCAAGGTACCAGGTAGGGATGAGTGGGGCGGCTGAAGGCTTAAGAAGGATGGGAAGCCTCTGGGAGATCTAGCGCTGGACTTGGGACCCGGTGGGCCTCACCGGAAGTATCGGTCCTCTTCAGCCTTCTCTCTCTTTCCGAAGGCCCCACCGGCTTCCCGGATGGAGCCAGCGCCACTGTCAGTATCGACGTTCTGTGGAGAGAGACCCGGATATAGGTAAAGCTGTAGAAGGGAAGAGACGATCCGCCCACAGGGATAGGGCTGCGATAGTGCCGCAGCGTACCCGGTCCGAGCCAAAGCCTCGGGTTTGCATGCCTCTCATTCCCAGTACGCCGAACCGCGCCCGAGTCGCCAGCGTAACGCCTGCCATTGTTACTAGCGCAGCACCTCTCGGGGAACTGGCCTGGCCGCTTCTCTCTACGCGCTAAGCTCGAAGATGCTCAAGCAGCCAATCTATTCGGTGAGCGGGAGAGACGAACAGATGAGTAACGAATCAGGAGAGAGGGAAGGCGGGGCTCCTGAAAGAGGAACAGCGAATCCGGGGAGGGGCTGGTTTATTTTTAGCCAACCTCTAACCCGGGCCAAAGGACTGGAGAACATCGATAGGTCAGGTTGGATAAGAGGGTAATAGTGACAAAAGCCGAAATTTCGGTTCTTGGACCCACCGTCTAAGGTGTGGCATCTGCCCTTTACCACGCAATTCCAGTCCTAAAGTCGATATTACTAAAAACTCAAGCATTCCTTTCCTGCTGGCATCGATAAAGTGGGGAGCATGAGGGTTTGGAACCTGTTTCTAGGATGCAGAGGTCCACGACACCCCCCTCCAACATGCTCCGATTTAATACATATAAATCACGTTCATGTTTTTTTTTTTTTTAATATTTGTTTATTTGCTTTAGTTGTACACAATGCAATGCATTTATGTTTACGTGGTGCTGAGGATCGAACCCGGGCCTTGCACGCGCTAGGCAAACGCTCTACTGCTGAGCCACAACCCCAGCCCTCTTGTTCATCTTGTAGGATGTTTCAATGTTTTCTTGTTGCGCTGACATTTCAGTCACAAGTCCCAGCTTAAATTTCACCTTCTCAGAACTCTTTCGAAAGACCTCCTCAGTCATTCTATGACCAGCGACTCTATCACATCTCCCTATTTTGCACACTCTCAATACTGTCATATTTGAATTTGTGAAGTTATCAGGGCCTTAATCTAGTACGTAGTGAATTAATATTTGTGAACTGTGTTAATATGCTGTTGAAGGGGCTTGATAACTGAACTTTTGGTAATGTGGTTCAAGAATAGAAAAGAACATCAATAGGCGTCTAAAGAAGGCTTTGCCTTGACTTTCCTTCCATCTAATAAGTGTGAGCAAGACAACAGGAGTCTTTACCTTCATGAAGTTCACTGCCTTTGCCTATGTCATTTTCTATCTCTGGGCCCAGTTTCTTTTCCTTTAGAAGAAGAGGAAAATGAAAGAATCGGGCCAGATTATCTATCTTATTCATTATTGTGAAAATACCTGTTTTCTTATGAAACAGAACTAGTTTTTATTGACCATCTTTTAGTTGGGAAAACAATAGCCCTGGTTGTATACCTTAAATGGGAGGAAATATTGGGCTGGGGTTGTGGCTCAGTGGTAGAGCACTCGCCTAGCACGTGCGCGGCCCAGTTCGATCCTCAGCACCACATACAAATAAACGCATTGTGTACACCTAAAGCAAATAAATAAATATTTAATAAAAAAATGGGAGGAAATAGCTGTGGGCATATTTTCAAGTGTACATTACAGACAACTTAAGAAAACACACAGAGAAGGTTGGAAATAATAATTGTGTGTGTGTGGGGGGGGGGTGCTGAAATCAAACCCAGGGCCTCACACATGCAAGGCATCTACCCTGTCTCTGTGCTATATCCCCAGCCCTTTTTATTTTTATTTGAGACAGGGTCTGGCTAAGTTGCCTGAGCTGGCCATGAACCTGTGAATCTTCCTGCCTTAGTCTCCCCAGAAGCTGGGGATTACAGGTTTACAGCACTGTTCCTGGTGGAAATAACATCTTGTAAGACTACCATCTAGTTGTAATATTGTGTGTTTGTGTGTTTCTAGATGATCTTTGAGTGTCATGTGTCATTCCAGTTCAGAACTCTCTAGTCCTCAGATACTGCTGCTTTTTTTTTTTTTTTTTTTTTTTTTTGTGCGTGAGATTGAACTCAGGGGCACTTGACCACTGAGCCACATCCCCAGCCCTATTTTGTATTTTATTTAGAGATAGATAGTGTTAAGTGCACACTGAATTGCTTAACACCTCGCCATTGCTGAGGCTGGCTTTGAACTCAGGATCCTTCTGCCTTAGCCTCAGGAACTGCTGGGATTACAAGCATATGCCAGTGTGCCTGGGAACACTCTGCTTTTTTTTTTTTTTTAAATATTTATTTATTTGCTTTAGTTGTACACAATGCAATGCATTTATGTGGTGCTGAGGCTCGAACCCGGGTCGCTCACGTGCGAGGCGAGTGCTCTACTGCTGAGCCACAACCCCAGTCCAACACTCTGCTTTTTGATCATCTCCTAGGCTGAACATCCAATGGAAGATCTTGCTGGACTCATGCAAAAGATCCATCTAGGCACTGGGATGCTATAATAAAAGATAAATAAAGGAAAATAACCATTGGTGAGAATGTGGAGAAATTGAAACACTTATACATTGCTGGTGGGAATGTAAAATGGATCAGCTACTGTGGAAAGGATTTTAGTGGTGGCTCAAAAAATTAAACATAAAATTATCAGGCTAAGGATGTGGCTCAGTGGTAGAGTCCTTGCCTAGCATGCAGGAGGCCCTGGGTTAAATGTCCAGCACTAAAAAACAATCAACTAAACAAACAGAGTTATATGAGTGAGCAATTCCCTTTCTAGGTATATACCCATCTCCCAATTGAAAATAAGTACACAGCCTATTGTGGTGGTGCATGCCTGTAATACCAGCTACTCAGGAAGCTGAGGCAGGAGCATCACAAGTTAGAGGCCAGCCTGGGCAACTTAGTAAGATCCTGTTTCAAAATCTCAAAATTAGAAAGGGCTGGCTGGAGGTGTAGCTCACTAGTAGAACTGGATTCAATCCACAAAAAAAAAAAAAAAAAAAAAAGGAAGAAAAGTGCTCAAATAGTGTAAATGCACTTTTTTTTAAACTCTTTTTTAAATTTATTTATTTGCTTTAGTTGTACACAATGAGTTTTTATTAATGTGCTTATTTTTATGTGGTGCAGAGGATCGAACCTGGGCCGCGCTCGTGCTAGGCGAGCGCGCCACCGCTGAGCCACAATCCCAGCCGGTAAATGTACATTTAAAGCAGCAATATAGCCGGGCGCGGTGGCGCACGCCTGTAATCCCAGCACTTTCGGAGGCTGAGGCAGGAGAATCGCAAGTTCAAAGCCAGCCTCAGCAATGGCGAGGCACTTAGTAACTCAGTGAGACCCTGTCTCTAATAAAATACAAAAAAGGTCTGGGGATATGGCCCAGTGGTCGAGTGCCCCTGAGTTCAATCCCTGGTACCAAAAAAAAAAAAAAAAAAAAAAGCAGCAATATTTCACAAGAGCCAAAAGGTGGAAACATCCAAATGTCCTCAACTGGTGAACGGATAAACAAACTGCAGCATAAACATACTATAGTGGAATATGATGTAGCCATAAGTGGAATTCTGATACATACCACACTTTGAATAAACTTTGAAATATTATGCTAAATGAAAGGAACAGATACAGAGCAGTCACATATTGTCTGATTCCATCCATGTGAAATATCCGGAATAGGTAAATCCATAGAGACAGAACACATCAGTTGCAGTCAGGAACTGGGAAGGAGGGGAATGGGGAATAACTGCTCAATAGGTACCAAGTCTCCTTTTGAGGTGATTATTTTGAAAGTAGTTAGAGATGGTGATTGCACAACACTGTCAATGTACTAACACCCACTTATAAACAGCTGATGATATATCATGCGTGTTTCACCGCAATTCAAACAATGCGCACGTAGGGCCAGGGGCCCTTTAAGGGTCGCGGCTGGGTGGAGGAGGTGGGGCCAAAGAGGCGGGCTTGTGAGAATCACGTGAGGCAGCGCCTGCGCAGAAGGGTCACGTGGTGGCTGGGCCAGGGAAATGGCGGCTTCAGGAGAGAGTGGGGCCTCGGCCGGCGGAGGCAGCACAGAAGAAGCGTTTATGACCTTTTACAGTGAGGTGAACACAGAATGCGGAGTAGCGGACCCTGGATATCCCACTTGGGCCTCCTTTCCCAGTGGGTGGAGGCTGTGGATCTCCTGGGCTGGACCGTTGGTCGGCTCCTGCTGTCCGGCCTTTGGGGCAGCGGGGGTCTGGGGGTGTGTGTGCACTTCTGGCATCTATAGCTGCTGGGGGAATCCCCTTGCATGTATGAGCAATGGGTGCCCGACGTGTGGAGGGAGAACACAAGTGTGGCCAGCGAGGTGCCTGAGCGCGGGCGCAGTGCCCCGAGACCTGGAGGCTTGGGCTGGCAGAGGTTGGGCCCTTATTGGGGGTGACTTAGCTGTCTTATTCTAAACAGAAGCCATGTCTTCTTTCACAGAAGTCATGACTCCTCTGTAGTGAGTTCTATTAGTGGTTATTTCTGTGGTTCACCAACGCTAGGCACTGCATCATGACAGGTAGGCATTACATTCCCCCCATGTTGCAGATAACCAACATGAGGTATAGGGAGGTGAAGTAATTAGTTCGGGATCATATAGCAGGTAACAACTTGGTGTCCGGACGGGAGCATGCTTGGTCCGAGCTTCGTTTACTATTGCATCTCTGGCGCCAAGGGTATAGTAGATGCTTGCTAAGTATTTGTTGAGTAAATGAATATATGAAAGAAAAGCATGCCGTTTGGAGTCAGAGGCCCTCAGATTGAGATCTTGCAAGGCAATTAACTTGATTTGTATTGAATTATTTCAGGGCATTAATCTTTTTTTTTTTTTTTTTTTTTTTTTTTTTTTTGTGGTACCAGGGATTGACATCCCCAGCCCTTTTTTTGTGTTTTTATTAGAGACAGGGTCTCACTGAGTTGCTAAGTGCCTCGCCATTGCTGAGGCTGGCTTTGAACTCGCGATCCTCCTGCCTCAGCCTCCCAAAGTGCTGGGATTACAGGCGTGCGCCACCGCGCCTGGCCTCAATCTTTTTTTTTTGGTACTGGGGATTGAACTCAGGGGCACTCGACCACTGGGCCACATCCCCAGCCCTCTTTTGTATTTTATTAGAGACAGGGTCTTACTGAGTTGCTAAGTGCCTCGCCATTGCTGAGGCTGGCTTCGAACTCATGATCCTCCTGCTTCAGCCTCCCAAGTGCTGGGATTACAGGCATGCGCCACCACCACGACCGGCTCCAGGGCATTAATCTTGACGGTCATCGATTTACAGGAGTATGAAACAAGGAACTTAATATTAAAGCAAAAATTTTCACGAGAATTAAGGGAGTTAACGTATAAGAAAGGGTTTCACAAAATGTAAAGCACAAGGGTCTTGCCCTAGAGTTAAAGCCTAATTAAAATTATGGACCGTGCCACATTCATCTTTTATTTCTGGTATTTGTAAACTTTTTTTTTTTTTTTTTTGCTTGTGGTACTGGGGATTGAATCCAGAGCCTTGTGTGCTATAGGCAAGAGCTCCACCACTGAGCTACATCCCCAGCTAATTCTGGTATTTGTAACAGTACTTGTTATGTAATATCTTCTTTTTTTTTTTTTTTTTTTTTTTTTTGTGGTACCGGGGATTGAACTCAGGGGCACTCGTCCACTGGGTCACATCCTCAGCCCTTTTTTGTATTTTATTTAGAGACAGGGTCTCACTGAGTTGCTAAGTGCCTCGCCACTGCTGAGGCTGGCTTTGAACTCACGATCCTCCTACCTCAGCCTCCCAAAGTGCTGGGATTACAGGCGTGAGCCACCGCGCCTGGCTGTAATATCTTCTTCATAGTATTACATTTAAAACCAGGAATTAGCACATCCTTTCTACTCTGTCCTTTTGAAATACTTCACTTGAGAGGATCCATGCCCTGATACTAAAGTTTATTGACTTCTAATGACTCAGCAATTATAGTGGGACCTGTTTTACTTACCATCTCTTAATTTAAAATGTAGCAACCTTTGTTTATTTGAATTGGATGGGAGAAAGTACCTAAGGAAAGTCTTCAGTCATCAACTAATATATAACTAGCACTTGCCATGCACTACTGTTCCAGTTTAGGTGCTGGGGATATGGTAGTGAATAACAGGAAAAGATCTGGTCTTCATAAAGCTTGCATTCTGTAGAGAAGGACCATAGACATATACCGTGTAGTATATAAATAGGGATAAGGGTTATGAGTATAAGTTTATGAGGAAAAGTAAGTCTGGGAAAGAGGATAAGAGAGTATGGCAGAAGTGATCATTCTGTTTTAGAGTGAAGAGAGAAGATGCTGAGAAGGAATGACTTTGTGTGTGTGTGTGTGTGTGTGTGTGTGTGTGTGTGTGGTACCGGGGATTGAACTCAGGGGCACTCGACCACTGGGTCACATCCCCAGACCTTTTTTGTATTTTATTTAGAGACAGGGTCTCACTGAGTTGCTAAGTGCCTCGCCATTGCTGAGGCTGGCTTTGAACTCGCGATCCTCCTGCTTCAGCCTCCCAAGTGCTGGGATTATAGGCATGTGCCACCGCGCCTGGTGGAATGGCTTTTTTATGTTATTGAAATCCTTCCAAACCTTGTTTTGACCATAGTAATAAAGATGGTAGAAAACATACTAGAGATTCATTCTAGCCAGCATTTCAGCTCTGACAGTGGCACCTAGGATGTTTCCCTAGTGTTTGTTCTCCTTGGTATTGTCTTCCAGACAGGGATTTTTGCTAGTTGTGCTAGTTATGTGGGAGGAGTTATTTGCTCCCTCCTTTGTGGTTATTAATGCTGCTTCTAGTTCACGATTCATTGTAACCATTGTATTTTTCTTAAAAAGTTGTAAATTAAATGTAAACATATACAAGTGCATTCTTCATCATTAGAGTCAGAAATGTTAAGGTGGTGGTCGTGACTTATTTATCTTCAAATCCTTTTGGTGGGGGGCAGTGCTTGGGATTGAATCTAGTGTCTTATTCTTTGAATTTTTTTTTTTTTTTTTTGAGAAAAAGGGAAAAAGAAGTTTGCCTGTTCTAGAGTCAAACTGCTGGGATAAAAACTCTAGTTTACAAAGTTAGAAACAAGTTGGTTAACCTCTTTAAGTCTATTTTCTTATCTGCGAAATGGGGATAATAGTAATACCTATCAAATAGGATTATTTAGATTAATAAATACATTTAAAGTTATTATGTTATTGAAATTCAATAAATAGTAGCTGTTGTAATTATTCCTCAGTATTTAGCAAACTATCTTGATAGATGTATAAATAATTGTTTGCTGAACATGTTACTAAGTATCATGTTAAGATAGACTTTACTAATGAATTTTTTAATCCTCTTGATTTAGGTGAAACAAATAGAGAAGAGAGATTCAGTTCTGACGTCCAAAAATCAGATTGAAAGATTGACCCGTCCTGGTTCCTCTTATTTCAACTTGAACCCATTTGAGGTGAGCTGATTAATGTTGCCATGGCCTCTCTGACAATTGCAGGCAGACTTATATCAGAACATGCAGCTAATTTGTCAATTGGGATGTTGGTTGGGATTCAGAAAAATTCTGTAGTAAAGTGAAAAACTTTATGCAGTAAGTTAGGTTTGTCTTTGAACTTGAATAGTTTTACTGTGAGTATAGTTAGGCAGCCCTCTTCGTTATCTTTTTTTTTTTGGTACTGGGGATTGAACTCAGGGGCAGTCGACCACTGGGTCACATCCCCAGCCCTTTTTTTGTATTTTATTTAGAGACAGGGTCTCACTGAGTTACTAAGTGCCTTGCCATTGCTGAGGCTGGCTTTGAACTCACGATCCTCCTGCCTCAGCCTCCCAAAGTGCTGGGATTACAGGCGTGCGCCACCTCGCCCGGCTTTTTTTTTTTTTTTTGTATTTTATTTAGAGACAGGGTCTCACTGAGATGCTAAGTGCCTCGCCATTGCTGAGGCTGGCTTAGAACTCGCGATCCTCCTGCCTCCGCCTCCCAAAGTGCTGGGATTACAGGCATGCGCCACTGCGCCCGGCTCTTCATTATCTTTTTAAAAAAATTTTTTTCAGTTGTAGATAGACACACACCTTTACTTATTTATTTATTCATTCGTTTATTTATCTTTATTTTATTTATGTGGTACTGAGGATTGAACCCAGGACCTCACACATGCGAGATGAGCGCCATCCCACAGAGTCACAGCCCCAGCCCCCACACCTTTATTTTGTTTAATTAGTTTTATGTGGTGCTGGAGATTGAATCTAGTGCCTCATGCATACTAGGCAAGCACTCTACTACTGAGCCACAACCCCAGCCTCTCCATTATCTTTTTTTTTTTTAATATTATTTATTTGCTTTTAGTTGTACACAATGCGTTTTATTCAATGCGTTTTATTTGTACGTGGTGCTGAGGATCGAACCCAGGTCGCCTGTGTGCTAGGCTAGCACTCTACCGCTGAGCCACAATCCCAGCCCCCTCCATTATCTTTTAGCAACCCAAATATACAATATTTTCAGATGTAAAGGGTTAGCTACCCCTGAAAATTTAGGATCCTTTATTTAAACTACTGATAAAACCAGGTGTGGTGGCACATGCCTGTAATTCCAGTGACTAGGGAGGAGGATCACAAGTTTGAGGCCAGCCTTGACAAATATAGGCAAAAAATAGAAATAAAGAGAAATATAGAGCAAACAAGAATAAATAACCAGGGCTGGGATTGTGGCTCAGCAGTAGAGCACTCGCCTAGCACGTGCGCGGCCCGGGTTCGATCCTCAGCACCACATACAAATAAACGCATTGTGTGTACAACTAAAGCAAATAAATATTAAAAAAAAAAAAAAAAAGAATAAATAACCATGTTTAATTCCATCTAAGAGATATAGTCACTCCTGTTACACTGTTTTATTTAAAAATAGGATCATATACTTCATGGTATTTTTCAGAGGGGGCTGGAGGAGCTGAGAATTGAATTCAGGTCCTTGATAATGCACTTTATCACTGACCTATAGCCCTAGCCCCAACTTTATGCTATACTAAATGCTATATTGTTACAGAAAATATTTTCTTACAATATTTTAAAAAGTCTATGGTATATTCAATCATTTACTTTATTGGGACATTTTTAAGCTAGTTTCTAACTATTGACATTTATAATTAATTTTGAAATGAATATTGTTATATTCATAGGGGAAAAATGCTTATTGAGCACTTAGAAAAAACTTTTTTTGGGGATGTGATGGTACATGCCCATCATCCCAGCTATTGGGGAGGCTGAGGCAGGAGGATTACAAATTTAAGGACAACCTGGGCAACTTAGCAGGACCTTTTCTCTCCACATAAAATAAAAAGTGCTGGGGGTGTAGCTCAGTGGTAAAGTACTCCTGGGTTCAATACCCAGTATGCAACAAACAAACAAAACACTTTTTTTGAGGTGGGGGGATACTGGGGATTGAACTCAGGGGCACTTGACCACTGAGCCTCGTCCCCAACTCTATTTTGTATTTTATTCAGAGACAGGGTTTCACTGAGTTGCTTAGCACCTTGCTTTTGCTGAGGCTGGCTTTGAACTCTCGATCCTCCTTCCTTAGCCTTCTGAGCCGCTAGGATTACATGCATGTGCCACTGCGCCCAGCTCAAAACAAAACACTTTTATTCAACCTCCCTCCCCCTTTTTCCCTTTTCTTTTTTCACAATACTAGGGATTGAATCCAGGATTTTGTTCATACTAGCAAGTGCTCGACCTCAGAGCTACATCCCTAGTCCTTTTTAAAATTTTGAGACAGGGTCTCATTAAGTTGCTGAGGTTGTCCTTGAACTTGTCCTCCTCCTGCCTCAACTTCCTGAGTGGCAGGGGTTAAAGTTATGCACATAACTACTTTTTTCTTTGGAACCTCTAAAGTAGATGCTTTTGATTGACCCCATTAGTAATAATGTCACTTAAATGTCCTCTAAGTTTCTTGATAAAGTTACTTTTTACCCCATTTGTAATTAATAAATACTTAAGGGGAATGTAGTTTGAGGCTGTGTGAATGTTCCATTTTTGGTGATTGAACACAGGGCCTTAAGCATGCCAGGCAAGTACTTTACTACTGAGCTATATCCACAGCATAAATGATAAATGTCCTGTTCTTTTTTTTTTTTTTGGTACCGGAGATTGAACTCAGGGGCACTCGACCACTGGGCCACATCTCTAGCCCTTTTTTGTATTTTATTTAGAGACAGGGTCTCACTGAGTTGTTAAGTGCCTTAGCCGTTGCTGAGGCTGGCTTTGAACTCGTGATCCTCCTGCCTCAGCCTCCCAAGTGCTGGGATTACAGGCGTGCACCACTGTGCCCAGCTCCTATATCTTTTTCATGTCTTCATCATTTCTGTGACTATTAGGCACTCTTTTACTCTTCCTGACTCAGCCTGGTATTAACCATTTCACCAAGTTATCCTGGTTCCTTTTCATGAAGAATGGTACATGGAAATCAAGATGGGTTTATTTTTGTTTTCTTTCTTTCCATGTTAATAATTCCCTTGGCTAATAGTAAAAAATCTGGTTCTATCTTTAACATGTGTGTATAAAATTAAGTGTGCACACTTAATGAATGCTGTCTTCTCCCTTAATTTACTCTGACACCAACACCAAGCTGCCTTGTTACGTAAAAACCCTTCTCAAAACTCCCATGCCAGGTCACCCTTCCATGTGTATTGGTTCTTTAACTTGTACTAGTGCCCTGTGCCTGCTCTTTACTCTTGGGCTTTTCTCATTACTTCTGGGTTCTAGTATCCCATACTACATAATGGTAGGTACTCTCCTATAATGCTCTGGCCATTATATCTTTTGTCATGCTCTCTTTCTCTACAGACTGACTTGGGCTCTAACTCCACATTCCAGGTCATACCTTGCTTGGAGGTCCTCTTTGCTCTGCTCAGCTTCCAATTCCCTGTTTCAGGCCATTCTTCCATGCAAATGCTCTTTCACCTGCTTGGACTCTTAACACCTTGTGTTAGAACTGCCTTCCTACATTGGATGCCCTTGTACATGGGTACCCTCCTCATCATGTTTGGGTTTCCAAACCTGTGCTGGGTTGCTTCTTGGTGGGAATTTCCTTGCTTAGGAATTGCCTGATACAATGTGTCAGGCCACCTTCCCTTGTGGGTAGCTCCTTATCCTGCTTTTATCAAATACCTTGTACCAGGCACAGTAGCACAGGCATAATCTTAGTGAATCAGGAGGTGGAGGCAGGAGGATCACAAGTACAAGGCTAGCCTAGGCAATTTAGTGAGGCCCTATGCAACTTAGTGAAATCTTGTCTCAAAATAAAAAATTCAAAGGACTGTGGATGTAGCTTAGTGGTAAAGTACCCCCAGGTTCAATCCCCAATATCAAAAAGGAAAAAAAAAATCAAAAACAAATCAAAATACCTTGTGTTGGGCTGTACTTTCACTGGTTGCCTTCCTAATCTCTTTTGAACTCTGACACCCTGTATCCTCCCAAGTTGATGTCTTCATCCTACTTAGGTTTGAGACTCTATACCAGGCTGTCTGCTTCTGGGGATGCCCTCTTCAGCCCACTTTGGCACTCCACATCAGGCTGCCCATCTATGTGGATGACCACCTCAACCCATTTGGGTTGTGCAGCACTCTTGATTAGCCATCATTCCTTCTGTTGTCACCTTCTTCCCAGGTGAGCTCTGATACTCTGCTCTGAGACCAGATGACTCCTGCCTAGAGTGAATGACTACTTTGTTTGGCTCCACTTAGTGGATTTAGATGCATTGCTCAGAAAAGGAAGGGGAGGATGAAAAAGCCTAAAGAGTACCTTTTTACCCTCTAGTACTAGGGATTGAACTAAGAAGTAGTGTTCTCTACCACAGACCTACAACTTACAACCCCAGACTGTTTTTTTTTTTGGTACCAGGAATTGAATCCAGGGGCACTTAATCACTGAGCCACATCCCCAGCCCTTTTAAATATTTTATTTAGAGACAGAGGCTTGCTAAGTTGCTTAGGTCTTTGTTGAGTTGCTGAGCTTGGCATTGACGTCGCAATCCTCCTGCCTCAGCTTCCTGAGCCACTGGTATTACAGGCGTGTGTCACCATGCCTGGTAACCCCAGCTCTGTTTAAAATTTTATTTTGAGACAGAGACTAAGTTGCCCAGGCTGGCCTCAAACTTGTGATCCTCCTACTTCAGCCTCCTTAGTAGCTCAGATTATAGATGTGTACCACTATGCTTGACTAAGACATAAAATTTACACTTTGAACCATTTTTAAGTATACGGTTCATTTTTTGTTTTTGCTGTTGTTTTGGTATTGGAGATTGAACCCAGGGCCTCACACACGTTAAGCATGTCCTCTACCACTGAGCTATCCCCTAGCCCAGTTCATTGGTTTTAAATATCATCATAGTGTTATGCAATCTTTATCACCATCCACCTTTGTAATTATTTTCATTTGTGAAATTGAAAGTCTACCTATTAAATAAGTTAACTCCCATTCTCCTCTAACCCTAGGCCCTGGTAACTGCCATTTTACTTTGTATGTGTGTGTGTTTTATGATACTAGAGATTGAATTTAGGGCGTTTTTCATGCTAGGCAAGCACACTACCACTGAGCTACATCTCCATCCCTTTTAAACTATTTTTTAAATTTTGCAGTGCTAGGGCTTGAACTGAGGGCCTTGTGAATGTTGGACAAGTGCTTACACTATGCTATGCCCCCATTCTGATCTCTATTATTTTGATTCAGAACTTTTTTGGCGGGGGGTACTGGGGATTAAACTCAGGGCACTCAACCCCTGAGCCACATGCTCAGCTCTATTTTGTATTTTATTCAGAGATAGGGTCTCACTGAGTTGCTTAGTGCCTCACTTTTGCCGAGGCTGGCTTTGAACTCTCAGTCCTCCTGTCTCCCAAGCTACTGGGATTACAGGCGTGTGCCACCACACCTAGCTTGACTCAGAGCTTATGAGTAGAATCCTACAATGTTTGACTTTTTGTGGCTGGCTTATTTCATTTACCATAATCTTCAAGTTTCAACCATGTTATAGCATGCATCTGAATTTTCTTTCTTTTAAGAGTGAATGATATTCTTTTATGGATATAACACATTTTGTTTACCCATTCATCCATCAATGAATGCTTGGATTGCTCCATGATTTTGGTATTATAAATAATGCTGCTATGAACATGGGTGTACAAATATTGAAGAGTACTTTTGACATGATTTTGTGAATTGTATGAGGAAGATGATTTGTGGGAGAGGTGACAAAGAATGTGATGGTATGTTTTTTTCTATTTTACCTTATTTATTTATTTATTTATTTTGTTACTGGGGATTGAACTCAGGGGCACTGGACCACTGGGCCACATCCCCAGACCTTTTTTGTATTTTATTAGAGACAGGGTCTCACTGAGTTGCTAAGTGCCTTGCCATTGCTGAGGCTGGCTTTGAACTCATGATCCTCCTGCCTCAGCCTCCCAAGTGCTGGGATTACAGGCGTGCGCCACCACGCCCAGCTTATTTATTTATTTATTTATTTATTTATTTTTAAATATTTTTATTTATTTACTTTTAGTTGTACACAATGCGTTTTATTCAATGCGTTTTATTTGTACGTGGTGCTGAGGATCGAACCCGGATCGCCCACATGCTAGGCGAGTGCTCTACCGCTGAGACACAATCCCAGCCCTTTATTTATTTTTTAAATATTTTTTTGGTTGTAGGTGGACACAATGCCTTTATTTCATTTAGGTGGTGCTGAGGATCGAACCCAAGGCCTCACACATGTGAGACAGCACTGTACCGCTGAGCCATAGCCCTAGCCCCCATACTTATATTTAATTTAATTTTCTTGGGGATTGAACCTAGGGGCACTTTACCACTGACTACATTCCCAGTTCTTTTTATTTTTTAAATTTTGAGACAGGGTCTTGTTAAGTTGCTGAGGGTCTTGCCATATTTCTGAGGCTGGCCTCAAACTTGCCATCCTCCTTCCTCAGCCTCTCTAGTTGCTGGGATTACAGGCATGTGGCACTAGTTTTGCCATAGTTTTAAATTGATACTGTGAACATGGGATATGATATATAACTTACTGTTTATTGCTGAAATGCAGTTATCTCTGGGTATGTGCTAGGAACTGGTTTCAGGGCCCCTTATGGATACCAAAATCCAAGATACATAATGAAGTAATGTTTATTTTTAACCTACTCACATCCTCTTGTGTACTGCAGTATACATGCTATTTAAGTGGTCATTATAGTATATTGTTTAGGGGATAATGACAGGAAAAAGTCTTTATGTTCAATATAGATGCAGTTTTTTTTCTGAATGTTTTTGATCCACAGTTGATTGAATCTGTGGATGTAGAAACTATAACTATAGAGGGCTAATTGTCATAAGCATTTCTTGTGGAGATCTGATTGATGAAAAGTGACAGATTATTGGGGAGCAGTGTAAAGGTTAGAATTGCAGTGTACTACTAGTTGATATCATTCTGGAAGTGGAACCCACTGCCTCTTAGCTCTTGTTCTGACTATAGCAAGTGGGTCTAAATATGTGAGGATAGATTGCATCCTCAAGAAGGTGTGAGGTTATGTTTAGGTAAGACTCTATGACTGTCCTTTGTAACTGTTGTCTGTTACGTTTCATATGAATGTGTCAGCTACTTTGTATATGTATTAGTGTATGTGATTGCCTTACAAAGTTGCTTTTTTGTGTGTGTGTATATGTATTGCTGGGGATTGAAATCCAGGGCCTTGTGTTTGCTAGGCAAGCACTCTGCCACTGAGTTATATGCCCCCAACCCTAAAGTTACTTTTTGATTCAGAATTATATATTACTAGCCCTTAGATAACTCTCCAGACATTAAACGAATCAGATTCTTCTACAAAGGTAAGCAGACTGGTCTTTTTCTAGTAAGGAGACACTACAGTGATGGCTGTCCTCAGTTAAACTTTTTTTTTAAAAATTTTATTTTTTCAGGGCTGGGGATGTGGCTCAGTGGTAGAGCGCTCGCCTAGCACGTGGGCGACCCGGGTTCGATCCTCAGCACCACGTACAAATAAAACAAATTGAATAAAACGCATCGTATACAACTAAAGCAAATAAATAAAAATATTTTTTAAAAATTTATTTTTTCAGTTGTAGATAGACACAATATCTTTATTTTTATTTATGTATTTTTTTTTAAATTCTAGATTTTTTTAAAAACATTTATTTATTTGCTTTAGTTGTACACAATGCGTTTATTTTTACGTGGTGCTGAGGATCGAACCTGGGCCGCACACGTGCTAGGCGAGCGCTCCACCACTGAGCCACAATCCCAGCCCATTATTTATGTATTTTTATGTGGTGCTGAGGATTGAACCCAGGGCCTTACACATGTGAGGCAAAGGCTCTACCACTGAGCTACAACCCCAACCCTAAACTTGTTTTTACTGGTACTGGGGATTGAACCCAGGGGTGCTTACCGCTGAACCACTTCCCTAGACCTTTTTTTTTTTTTTTAAGTTTTTGAGATAGGGTCTTGTTAAGTTGCTTAGGGCCTTACTAAGTTGCTGAGGCTGGCTGTGAACTTGCCATGTTCCAATAGTCCTTACTATGCAGCAGATGGAAAATGGGAAAGTTAGATTGGAAGTCTGAGAATTCATTGTAGGAATCCCTACCTAGGGAGCATTGTTCATGTGTTTTTCTTTCCTTCCTGCTATTTCTACAGTTCTCTATTTGGACACATTTCTATATTTTTTGTTTTTTTTTGTACTGGAGATTGAACTCAGGGGCACTTGACCAGTGAGCCACATCCCCAGGCCTATTTTGTACTTTATTTAGAGACAGGGTCTCACTGAGTTGTTTAGAGCCTCGCTTTTGCTGAGGCTGGCTTTGAACTCTTGATCCTCCTGCCTCAGCCTCCTGAGCTGCTGGGATTACAGGTGTGCCCACTGGGCCCAGCTTCTATTTGGACATATTTCTGTACGCCATTATGTAAGCAACTTTCTTAGGAATTCTACAGTTGTTACTATTATTATTTGCATTACTGGGGATTGAACCCAGGGACACTTTGCCACTTAACTACATCCCCAGACTTTAAAAAATTGTTTTTGAGACAGTCTTGCTAAGTTATGAGGCTGGCCTCCAACTTGTGATCCTCCTGCCTCAGCCTCCCAAGTCACTGGGGTAACAGGTATGCCTGGCTTTGCAATTCTTTTTTTTTTTTTTTTTTTTTTTTTAAAATTTAGTACTGGGGATTGAACCTAGGGGTGTTTAACCACTGAGCCACAACCCCCACCCTTTTTATTTTTTATTTTGAGACAGGATCTCACCAAGTTACTTAGGGCCTCACTAAGTTGCTGAGGCTGGCTTTGAACTCACGATCCTCCTGCCTCAGCCTCCCCAGTCACTGCGATTAGAGTTATATGCCACCATGCCCAGCTTCTACGATTATTCTCCAAAGCCTTCCTCTACTTCCATCCTTAAGGTTAGATGTACCTGTGCCCTCTGCTCAATTCTGTCCTTTGTTGCTTCTTCTTTTGAAATTATAAGGATCCACCAGCCATCTCCACAAACCTTTTCTCTTTGTCATGTTCAGTATCAGGGTTTCAAGGTGTTTGATTTTACAGGACTCCGGAACTTACACATTATTAGCAGGTCAGGGAGTTCAGGTGTGAAATAAGACCACATTCCTGTTTCAAACAGAAGATCCCAAAGGAGACTACTGTAATTGAGTTCAGGAACTTATCTGAATGCCGCAGTTAAGTCTTCTCCCCACCACTCGCCAGTGTGATGATTTATTAGCTCTTTGAGGTTCAATACACGGCATCTCTCTCTTATTATTGTATCTCCAAAGCCTAAAGCACGACAGAGTTATGATAAGCCTTTTCAGAGTCTGAACACACCTGTGTGCTTACTTTTTTTTTTTAAATCCCAGGGCTGGGGATTGAACCCAGGGTCTCACATATGCTGGGCAAATGCTCTACCACTGAATTACATCCCAAAATTGTCACCACCACCCCCCTGCCCCCCAAAAAAAAGGAGGTTTGGGTGACAGGTGTAAAACATTTATTTTCACTATTTCCTGGCTACTTATGGCACTTTCAACTCTTCAAGACTGAGAGTTGGATTAGTTTTGTGTCTTTTTTCTTTTTTGGTGCTGGGGATTAAACTCAAGGGCACTCTACCCCTGAGCTACATCCCTAGCCCCCATTTATTTATTTTTTAATTTTTTTACTTTTTTGGTACCAGGGATTGAACTCAGGGGCACTCGACCACTGGGCCACATCCCCAGCCCTCTTTTGTATTTTATTAGAGACAGGGTCTCACTGAGTTGCTAAGTGCCTTGCCATTGCTGAGGCTGGC
This sequence comes from Tamias sibiricus, assembly GCA_025594165.1. Classification (NCBI taxonomy): domain Eukaryota; kingdom Metazoa; phylum Chordata; class Mammalia; order Rodentia; family Sciuridae; genus Tamias; species Tamias sibiricus. Next base: position 23,157,013 of record CM046658.1, on the reverse strand, counting down.
TTTGAACTCGCGATCCTCCTGCCTCAGCCTCCCAAGTGCTGGGATTACAGGCATGTGCCACCGCACCCAGCTCCCAGCCCTTTTTATTTTTTGAGACTGGGTCTCACTAAGTTGCCCAAGCTGGTCTCATAAACTTCCAATCCTGCCTTAGCCTCATAAGTCACTGGGATTTCAGACATGTGCCACTGTGTCCATTGGGACTTGATTAGTTTTTTTTTTTTTTTTTTTAATACTTTTTAGTTGTAGTTTTGTTTATTTTTATGCGGTGCTGGGGATTGAACCCAGTGCCTCACGCATGCTAGACCAGTGCTCTACCACTGAGCCACAACCCCAGCCCAATGGAGTTGATTAGTTCTCAGGGGAATTGGTGAATATTTGTTGCCAGTGATTAGTGCATATATGACATAAAACTTGGAAAAATAACTTTTTTGGGTGTGTGTGTGTGTGTGTGTGTGTGTGTGTGTGTGTCTTTTTTACCATGTAAAAGCAAGCTGTAGATTATAACACTTCATTCCTTAGCATGCATCTCAAAACAAGAACACTTGGGCTGGGTTGTGGCTCAGTGGTAGAGCACTTGCCTAGCACATGTGAGGTACTGGGTTCGATCTCAGCACCACATAAGAATAAAATAAAGTTATTGTGTTTAAAAAAAAAAAAAAGTGAAGGTATTGTGTTCATCTACAATTAAAAACAAAAAACAAGAACACTGTCCCACATAACCACAATGCCATTACCACACAAGAAAAATGTTGATCAGGCATGTGTGGTGCAGTATATGTGTAATTCTAGTGACTTGGGAGCCTGAAGCAGGAGGATTGCAAGTTCAAGGCCAGCCTTAGCAACTTAGTGAGGCTCTAAGGAAACTAGTGAGACCCTGTCTCAAAATTAAACCTTGGGCTGGGATGTGGCTCAGTGGTAGTGTGCTCGCCTAGCACGTGCGCGACCCGGGTTCGATCCTCAGCACCATGTAAAAATACATGCATTGTGTACAACTAAAGCAAATAAATAAATATAAAAAAAAAAGTTAAACCTTTCTAAAAAATTTTTTTTAGTTGTTGATGGACCTTTATTTTATTCATTTATTTATATGTGGTGCTGAGAATTGAACCTAGTGCCTCACAGTTGCAAGGCAAGTGCTCTATCACTGAGCCACAACTCCAGCCCTCAAAATTAAACCTTTACAAAAGGGCTAAGGAGCTGGGCGCGGTGGCACACGCCTGTAATCCCAGCACTTTGGGAGGGTGAGACAGGAGGATTGCGAGTTCAAAGCCAGCCTCAGCAATGGCGAGGCAGTTAGCCACTCAGTGAGACTCTGTCTCTAAATAAAATACAAAAAAGGGCTGGGGATGTGGCCCAGTGGTCGAGTGCCCCTGAGTTCAATCCCCGGTACCACAAAAAAAAGGGCTAAGGAAGTATATAGCTTAGTGATAAAGTGCACCTGGTTTCAATCCCAGTACCATTAAAAAAAGAAATAAAATAAAAGACATCATCCAGCATATAGTCCACATTCAGATGGCCCCAGTTGTCCCCCAGATTTCCTGTATAGCTATTTTATGTTTCTTAACTGATGACACACTATAGTAATCATTTTCCTATCTGTGTGTATCCCATGATATGGTGCAAATCTCAGATATACACAATAATATATATATTTTAAAGAACCTACCAAGATTTATGGAATACATTTTAGTTCTGAGCTGTATTTTTTAGAGGCCTTTTTGTGAGGGTGGGAGGATTTCCATTTTTTATCATTCATTTTGGACACCTTCTAGGGTCCTTGGTTGCTCCAATAAGCTTTTTCCCTAAAACCAATGGTTCTCCTTTGAATATTTTTGTATGTAGAGTTAATCTCCCCTCCTTAGTAATCTTTTTTTTTTTTTTTTTTTTTTTTTTTTTTTGTGGTACCGGGGATTGAACTCAGGGGCACTCGACCACTGGGTCACATCCCCAGCCCTTTTTTGTATTTTATTTAGAGACAGGGTCTCACTGAGTTGCTCAGTGCCTCGCCATTGCTGAGGCTGGCTTTGAACTCCGATCCTACTGCCTCAGCCTCCCAAAGTGCTGGGATTACAGGCGTGCGCCACCGCGCCCGGCTCCTCCTTAGTAATCTTAAATGGCTTTGCTCTTCCTATTGAGTGACTCCCAATTCTTGTGTGTGTGTGTGTGTGTGTGTGTGTGTGTGTGTGTTGGGCATTAGAACCCAGGGCCTTGTGCATGCAAGGCAAGCACTCTACCATCTGAGCTATATCCCCAGTCTTCAATTATTTTCCCTTGGGAAGATATCAGTGGGTACACTGACTCTTGAAAATTTTTGTTTTGAAGTAGTTGGTTTCACTTCTCCCTTACCCTTGATTGTGTGCCTAGTATTTGAGAATGGGTATGCTCCTGTTATATCCTTTAAAAGTCTATTAGTAGCCAGGTATGGTAGTGCAAACCTGTAATCCCAGAGACTTGGGAAGCTGAGATAGGAGAATTGCAAGTTTGAAGTCAGCCTGGGCAACTTGGTAAAACCCTGTCTCAAAACAAGAAAGGACTAGGGCTGTGTAGCTCAATAGTAGAGTGCCTGTGGATTCTATCCCTAGCACTAGAAAAAATAATCTATCAATGCAATATGATTATTCTGCTTCATTGCCTACCAGTTACTACTGCTACTGGTGGACTATTTATTTTAAAATCTTGCTATACATCTGTATATTACTTGTTGCCAGGTATTTCTAAGACCCTGTAAGTGTTTGAGTATGAATAATTTTTTTCAGCTTTGATTTTTCTGTTCTGTATTTTCATTTCAAGACTTATTTTTATTTTTTTTCTCTTTGCTTTCCTTATTAACCAAACCTCATTTCTACTAACTTTGAAATGTACTTATTTCTACCTCTGTCATCATTCCTTATGGGTCAGTCTCAAACTCTAATGTGGTACAGATCACATGGGAATCTTGTTAAAATGTTGATTATAATTTATTCAGGCCGAAGTGGGGCCTGCTGTTCAGTATTTCTTTCTTTCTTTTTTTTTTTTTTTTTTTTTTTTTTTTGTACTGGGGGATTGAACTCAGGGGCATTTGACCACTGGGCCACATCCCCAGCCTTTTTTTGTATTTATTAGAGACAGGGTCTCACTGAGTTGCTAAGTGCCTCGCCATTGCTGAGGCTGGCTTTGAACTCGCGATCCTCCTGCCTCAGCCTCAGAAGTGCTGGGATTACAGGTGTGCGCCACCATTCCCAGCTGCTCTTCAGTATTTCTAACATTCTTTATAACCTCTGCTTTTTTGGCAACATTCTCTTGTCCTGAATACCAAATAAACATGCTATATGAAACCCATGGACTGCACTATGAAATTATCTACTTGATATCACTCTCTTTTGTAAGAAGTACTTAATATAGCAATTAAAAATATGTGCCCCTGCCAGGTACAGTGGCGCATGCCTATAGTTCCAGCAACTTGGGAGGCTGAGGCAAGAGGATCGCAAGTTTAAAACCAGCCTCAGCAACTAAATAAAACCCTGTCTCAAAAAATGAAAAACAGGGCTAGGGATGTAGTTCAGTGGTAGAGTGGCCCTGAGTTCAATCCTCTGTACCACCAAAAACAAAAATAAAAACAAAACAAAAAATTTTCCCCTACTTATTTATTTTTTGCATTTCTAGTACATATGAATATATTCAGGTAGTAGTTACAAGATAAACATTTGAATGAATGAGTATTTGTGGTGATGGGGTCATACTGCTTGATAGGGAATGTCAACACCAGAATACACCAGATTAGAGAAGAATGATGAAAAAAAATTTTTGAAGCAGAGTTGCTCAAAAAATATAGATGTCCCTGCCATTTGTCTCAACCCCACCTCTAGAGAGTTGGAATCGGGCTTTTCTATAATGGATCCCACATATTGCTCACAGGTTTCCACAGTGATTCTGATGTTCACTCAGGGTTGAGAGTCATTGGGCTATGTAAATTACAAAGTGACCTTTTCTGTACTGAGATGAAAATCAGGTAGGGCATAATTTTTTCTCTGAGTTGCTGTGCTTTATTTACATTGCAAAGAATAAGGGTATGTGGGATGGGTGGTATGCAACAAATGAAGGAGAAAAATACATTTTCTCATGGTATAGAAATATGTCTCTAGCCGGGCGCAGTGGCGCACGCCTGTAATCCCAGCACTTTGGGAGGCTGAGGCAGGAGGATCGCGAGTTCAAAACCAGCCTCAGCAAGGGCAAGGCACTTAGCAACTCAGTGAGACCCTGTCTCTAAATAAAATACTAAAAAAGGGCTGAGGATGTGACCCAGTGGTCGAGTGCCCCTGAGTTCAATCCCTGGTACCAAAAAAAAAAAAAAAAAAAAAAAAAAGAAATATGTCTCTAAGGCTAGAGGTAGCTTGTCTTGCATGCAGATTCTATTTCCAACACCACAAAAACAAAACAAAATATGTCCCTGGGTGTAAGGTGAATCATTTCTGATGGAAAGTTAGCATTATTTAATTGAGAACCCTAAATCAATATAGCTTTTATTCTGTTATTGACTTGATCATTTGTATTTCTTGAGCAATTTTTAGAACTATGTGCCAGCCAGTGTTCTAGAACAAAGGGTACTGTTCTAAATGCTGATTATAATTTTACTTTGTGTGTGTGTGTGTGGTGCTGGAGATGGAACTCAGGGCCTCGTGAATGCTGGGCAAGTGCTCTATCACTGACTGAGCTATATATCCCAGCTCTATTATATATAATTATTGGCTATCTCTTAAATATAAATTATTTAATCTTTTTACAGTTTTGATTTTGACTTTTGCAGGTTCTTCAGATAGATCCAGAAGTGACAGATGAAGAAATAAAAAAGAGGTTTCGGCAGGTACAATACTATTTTCCTATAATAGAGTTTGAATCTTTTGAAAATCTGTGAAACATATGGTTCAACCTGATACTTTTGGGCCAAAATTTAAACTTTTTTTTTTTTTTTTTTTCCAATTTAAGGCTAGATAACTGTTCTTTAAAAAGCTCATAGTAGCCGGGCGTGGTGGCGCACGCCTGTAATCCCAGCACTTTGGGAGGCTGAGGCAGGAGGATCGCGAGTTCAAAGCCAGCCTCAGCAATGGCAAGGCACTTAGCAACTCAGTGAGACCCTGTCTCTAAATAAAATACAAAAAAGGTCTGGGGATGTGACCCAGTGGTCGAGTGCCCCTGAGTTCAATCCCCGGTACCACAAAAAAAAAAAAAAAAAAAAAAAAAAAAAAGCTCATAGTGACAAAAGATGTTAAATAATTCAATGACTGTAGCTTACCTGTGAATAGAGTGAATTTTATATCCAAATAGAATCTCTCCAGCCCCTTAATATAAGGATAGACTAGTAGAATTTATATGGAGTCATGCTTACTAAATCCCCTGGCTTCTAGGAGAGAACACATTAAAGTGATTCATAACACCTTTTTATCTTTAAGACTTTGTTCTTCAATAAGTTTTTTTACTTTTTTTTTTTTTGTACCGGGGATTGAACTCAGGGGCATTGACCACTGGGCCACATCCCCAACCCTTTTTTGTATTTTATTAGAGACAGGGGCTCACTGAGTGGCTAAGTACCTCATCATGGCTTTGAACTCATGATCCTCCTGCCTCAGCCTCCCAAGTGCTGGGATTACAGGCGTGCACCACCATGCCCGGCTTCAATATGTTTTTTTTAAAAAGACAAGGATGTGCCTATGTTGCCCAGGCAGGCCTTGAACTCCTGGGCTCCGGTGATCTTCCTGTCTCAGCGTCCTGAGTTGCTAGGATTATAGGTGTGTACCATGGTGCCTGCCTTATTCCTTAATTTTATCTCTTCCAGCTTACATAGATACCTAAGAAATACCTGGTTTAACATTGAGAGTGCTTTTAACTGGAGATGGGGTCTCATTGTGTTGCCTAGGCTAACCTTGAATTTGTGATCTTCCTGCCTTAGCCTCCCATGTAACTTGAAATTACTGGTGTACATCACCTTGCCTGACTTAAATTGCTTTTTGAAAGTTCTCAAAGAAAGTAGATCTGCAGCCTCTAATTCTTTTTTTTTTTTTTTTTTTTTTTTTTTTTTTTTTGTGGTACTGGGGATTGAACTCAGGGGCACTCGTCCACTGGGTCACATCCCCAGCCCTTTTTTGTATTTTATTTAGAGACAGGGTCTCACTGAGTTGCTAAGTACCTCGCCATTGCTAAGGCTGGCTTTGAACTCGCGATCCTCCTGCCTCAGCCTCCCAAAGTGCTGGGATTATAGGTGTGCGCCACCGCGCCCGGCTTGCAGACTCTAATTCTTGGCCATTCTTATGTTTAATGACTTGAGCTACAAAGTTTTATAATAACCTTTTTGAAAACACTTTCAGTTTTCACAGCTGAATAACCGAGGAGTTGATGATTATATTCCCTATAATTTATCTTTGCAAATAGGATTTTCTGTTTTATTGTGTTTATGTTTAAAAATACATTAATCAGCCGGGCGCGGTGGCGCACGCCTGTAATCCCAGCACTTTGGGAGGCTGAGGCAGGAGGATCACGAGTTCAAAGCCAGCCTCAGCAATGGCGAGGCACTTAGCAACTCAGTGAGACCCTGTCTCTAATAAAATACAAAAAAAGGGCTGGGGATGTGACCCAGTGGTCGAGTGCCACTGAGTTCAATCCCCAGTACCAAAAAAAAAAAAAAAAAAAAAAAAAAAAACATTAATCATATTTTAATTTGCGTGCCAAGGGTACTTCCAAGTTAAAAATTAGTCATTTTGAGAAGATATTTGCAATGTTACCTGAAACTGAATTCATTAACTTTTACTCAAAAAAGTGCCTGAATTTCTTTTTTCTTTTTTCCCCCCATATTTGGGCTTCTATTTTATATCTTTTGGTAACCTTCCCTAACTGCTTTATCTCTTTCATGTACTTCATATTTTAATAGTACCTAACCAGTGCTGAATGTAATACTTCACTTCTGTGTGATATGCTTGTTAATATTCAGTGTTATGCTTGCTTCTTTTTTTTTTTTTTTTTTAAATATTTATTTATTGGTTTTAGTTGTACACAATGCCTTTATTTTTACGTGGTGCTGAGGATCAAACCCGGGTTGCGCACGTGCTAGACGAGCGCTAAACCGCTGAGCCACATCCCCAGCCCCTATGCTTGCTTCTTTAGTGAATTTTCTCCATATTGCTGACTCATAGTCATCTTTTGATCTACTGTTAAGCCAAGATGGTTTTTATCCTTGCCTGCTCAGTCATTTCCCATTATATAACTTTATTGCTTTTCTTTTTCTTTCTGAGTTCTACTCTGCACTTAAATTTGACTTTTTTCCTTTTAAAAAAGTCTTGTTTCCTCTTATAATGCATTAGCAGTCTTTTCCAATTTAATAAGCAAGCATTCAAGTCCTTTAGTCTAAACAGCTTTTTATGTAGCTAAGAACTCTTAATAAGAGTCAAGAGTTCTTATTGAATTATTATATGGCCTTACAAGAGTGTGTGGGCATTGGAGCTGTATGACTTTAGTTTAAATCAAGACTGTACCACCCACAAGCAATGTGAGTGAACTTGGGCAAGTTTCTTTAAACCTTCATCCCTGTTACTTTCTTTGTAAAATGCACGAATAAGTATTTAAATGATGTAGCACACTTAAAGCACTTAGAATGTCTTGGTGTTTAGTATGTCCTCTTATATGCTAACTATTGACAGTATGTATCAGTATGCTAATTTTTTACTTGTATTAATCTCATTTCATTCATACAATGACCCACTTAGATGTAGGTACCTAGTATTTTTCCATTCCTAGAGCAGGAAACTGAGGCAGATAGAGGTTAGATGAGTGACTCAAGATCTCATAGAAAGAAAGTGATTTAAGTTGGAATTAGACCACAGGATTATGGCTCTAGTAATGCTCAATTTAGCTTTAGATTCCTCTTTTCTCCCCCCTTTTGTATTATGGCCTAATTTTCCCATTTGTTTTCATTCCCTAACGCAGTCCCTTTGTTAGAAAAAGTTGGGTTTTGTCTGTCAATGATATTATGTCAGGTATCTTAATTACAGATGTCTGAAAGAATCACCTGTGGAGGTTTTCTTTATTTTTTTAACTTTCTTATGAAAATTTTATATTTTAGAAGCCGGTTGGGTTGGCACACGCCTGTTATCCCAGCACTTGGGAGGCTGAGGCAGGAGGATTGCGAGTTCAAAACCAGCCTCAGCAATGGCGAGGCACTTAGCAACTCAGTGAGACCCTGTCTCTAATAAAATACAAAAAAGGGCTGGAGATGTGGCCCTGTGGTCGAGTGCCCCTCAGTTCAATTTGTGTTCTTAAGAAAGAGCACAAATACTCATATACCCACCATCTATGTCTAGCATTAACTGTATATCTTTGAATCATTTGTAAATTGCAAACACCATGATGCTTCACCCCTAAATACTTCAGCACATATCCCCCCAAGATAAAGGATATTGTCTTGCACGACTAATTATCGCATCTAACATAATTCTTTACTATTATCTGAAACCTGTTGTAATAGAGGTTTACAAAGTCCAGGTTCCAAAGATTCAGGTCAGAGGGTGGAAAGTAGACATCTGTATTTTTTGCAAAGCAAAGTGTAGGTGTTTGCAGTGTAGCCAGAATGAGACCCACTATTTTATATTAGGGGTTCTTTTAGGAAAAGTTTCTTTTAGGAAAGATGATTTCTCAGACCTGCTTTGTCCCCCTCAGTGCTCAGCATAAGGATCAAAATAGGATCAAAATAGTACTTTTTTTTTTTTGGTACCAGGGATTGAACTCAGGGGCACTCAACCACTGGGCCACATCCCCAGCCCTTCTTTGTATTTTATTAGAGACAGGGTCTCACTGAGTTGCTAAGTGCCTCACCATTGCTGAGGCTGGCTTTGAACTCGCGATCCTCCTGCCTCAGCCTCCCAAGTGCTGGGATTATAGGCGTGCGCCACCCATGCCTGGCCAAAATAGTACTTTTTGATTTCTCTCTTCCCCTGAATTATTACAACATCTTCATACTAGGCTTCCATTTGGTCTCAGATTTGCCTAAATGTTTCCCACTTGTGCATTTACTTTTTGAATTTGTTAAAGACTAATATTTCTGGGCATTTGATGAGATTTGTCGATATTTTAAGAATGCTTCCTGCTGAGCCTTTTTTTGCCATAGTTTCTCAGAGTTTGGGGTAGTAAAGGGAATGCAGTATATATTCCAAGAGTTACTAAATGTTTCTCGTATTAATGACCCTAACTTTTCTTGTAGTTGTCCATATTGGTGCATCCTGACAAAAATCAAGATGATGCTGATAGAGCACAAAAGGCTTTTGAAGGTATTTGTAAATTTACCTGCTTCTGAGTAATACATTTTTCAATGCTAGGAACTAACTGTTCCTTGTTTTACTGAAAAAAAGATTGTTATAGTTTTATTTTCTGTTCATGAAGAAGCTGTGGATTTCAGTAAAACAGTTGTTTTAGCAGAATAGTGCTGTTTAAGCAGTAGACTTTGGGGGTTGGGAATGTGGTTTAGTGGTAGAGTGCTTGCCTATCATGCATGAGGCCCTGGGTTTGATCTCCAGCACTGCAAAAAAAGAAGTAGACCTTAACTTTGTTAAAACTTTTATGTGCCAACAAGACTGTTATTGCATAGGATATTTTTTTTTTTTTTTCTTTGAATTTAAAGAAAATAAGAAATATTTTATTTCTGAGTTTAATCTAGATCTGGTGTATTTATCTTTGAGGGTGTATTAAATTTTTTCCAAGGCTTTCAAGATTATTGTTAATAGTTCAATGCTTTAAAAAAAATTAGTTTAACAAGTAAGTAATTTAACAAAGTAGGGAATGCTTTTAGACAGCACAAGTCCATTTACACTGCCTGAGTATAGTTCAGATTTTCAGAGGGTGTTTGCAGAAACAGTTAATTTCAATGTTTTGCATTAGCTGTGGACAAAGCTTACAAGTTGCTACTGGATCAGGAACAAAAGAAGAGGGCCCTGGATGTAATTCAGGCAGGAAAAGAATACGTGGAACACACTGTAAGTATTTATAGTGCTGCTGTGTTTAAGGAAGTATCAGCAAGCCTTGGGCACAATGTAGGAGGGTAAATGTAACATAGTAGTGCCTACCAGCATTACTTCTGACTACTTCTGTGGTCTCCACCACAGATCTGTGGTAGTCAAGAATAGTGTGTGCCTAAAGCTAAAATTCATCCCAAAAGAAGAGCTCAGGACAAGGAATGGCTAGGATACTGCTCCTGTCTTCCTCATATCACATGTTGCCACATGTCTGCTCTCAGAGTAGAAAAGTAATTCTGCTGTGTGATATGATGCTTGGTTCTCAGTTTTTGTTCTTGTCCCTGTGAAGGGCTTGGAACGTGGACTTGAGAAGTGCTGGCAAGGGGATCTGAGTAAAGTTTTTTATAAAAGAAGGTACATATTCATATTAATAGGGTTGGAAAGGACTCAGTTGAAAGATTCAGATATGGCTGGTAGTTTTTGTTTTTGTTATTTGCTCTTGAAGAATTTTATAAATCTTGTAAGTGATGGGAAAGAGACATGCTTGAGGTAAGAAACGTGTTTAATTTTTTACTTGCTGGGGCAAGAATCTTAAGAGCTGTTTCAATGGTGAGTGAATGTGGAATGTGACCTGTCTTTTGAAGAGCTTTGAGTCTGAAATATAACTTTTATAATAATAATAATGAATTCAATCTAGATGAAGAAAGTAAGTTAAAAGAGGAGATGAAGGGCCATAACTGCATCCTGCTGGTCATGTGTTGGAAATGACACCTGTAGGTCCAATCCTAGTAGATATCAGAAAAGTGCATGACCTTTTCTCCTTAAATCATTGTAGTAGTTAACAAACCCTTCCTTTTTTGTATTTTTACCTGACAGAAAGTCACCCTTAGACTTTCTTACCACAAGGTGGCAGTAGGGCCTTTCAGAGCTTAGAATGCACTTGACTTTTGGATAGGTTATTTAATAGGTTATTTAATGCAATGGTATCAATCTTGTGTGAATGGGTATATTTGATTTTTTTTGTTTTTTTTAAGACTCAGTGATGGCCAAAGTGATGAAAATATGAGTTAATGTGATGTGAAAATTATTGGTTTCAGGGAGTTTCACAGTGAAAAGGAATAAGAATATCGTTGTAGAAATGCTAAAAAAAAACACTACTTACATTTATTGCCACAATTTTTGTAGCGTCTTCTAAAACGTGTCCAGTGGTGGGTGTTTTTTTTTTTTTTTTTTTTTTTGCTGTAACTGTGTAACAAGTCAAGAAAAGTAAACAGGTAATCTGTTCAGTGTAGCAAAGGCTATTTCTGACTCAATTTGAGGAGTTGCTGATCCTTCTGATCCTCTCTCATCCTTTCTGGTAGATTGGATTTTAGATGAGGTTAGAGAAAGGACCCAATGTTCCTAGTTTTCCTTAGTTGCATTGCTAAGTTCTTTGTTTGTTTTGGTGAGGGGAGGCTTGCTATTTCTTAATGTAAACTTCCTGTTATGTCTATACCTACAGAAAAGTACACACATCAGATGTGTGCAGCTCAGTGGATAGTCTCAAAGTATGGGTGTTCATCTTCTGATGAAAAAAATTCTTTTTAGGTGAAAGAGCGGAAAAAACAATTAAAGAAGGAAGGAAAACCTACAAATGTAGAGGAAGATGATCCTGAGCTGGTAAGTTAGATACGAGAAAAGCCACTCTATCTTGTTTGATTGGGTGCACTGATTGGTGGGTTTAAAGAGGGGGAGGCCTGAAGAACGATGCATATGTGCTGTAAACATTTTAACTTAAAATGTTGTAACTGTGCACTGAAATATAACTATACATTCATTCACCTTACTCTGATAAAGGGCTGTCATTACTTCTTTGGGTCTACATCTGTAGATTGGAATTTGCAGTTGACTATTTTATAAGCCACACACATCAAGTATTATCTACTTTTAATTTCTTTTGAAGTATACTGTAAACTTGGATACATTTTGAAGCAGTCCAAGACTAAAATCCAAAAAATATGATTCATTTTTTAGTCTTTTCCAGATTTCTCACCTCTACGTAATTCACCAACAATTATTTTTTAGAATTTAAGTGCATTGAATCTTCAAAGAAACAAGCAATTATTTTATAACTACATTTATCAATTTCTATGAGATTTAAATCCCTATAGCTATTATAGTAATTACAGCTGGCATAGATAGCTTTGGGAAGAGTACAACCAACTCTTGGTAACAGATGGCTGTCTGCTGGTCCTGAGTGCTTGTGGTGCTTTAAGGTGATGCTTTACAGAGGAAATAGTGAATTTTAGATAACCCATGGTTTATTTAGTGTACATTGGTTAAGGGAAATTCTACTTTTTTTGGGGGGGGGTGCGGTTACTGGGATTGAACCTAGGAATGCTTTACCACTGAACTACAGCTTTTTATTTTTTATTTTGAAATAGAGCCTTACTAAATGGCTGGAGCTGGCCTTGAACTTGCAATCCTCCTGGGTCAGCCTCCCAAGTCACTGGGATTAAAGCGCTCCACTGCACCTGGCTTTTTATTTATTTATTTATTTATTTTTGTTGTACTGGAGATTGAACCAGTTGCTGGGATAACAGGTGTGTGCCACTCACCCAGCTATTTTTTTTTTTTTTTCCAGTTGTAGATGGACACAATACCTTTATTTATTTTTATGTGGTGCTAGGAATCGAACCCAGTACCTCGCCTCACACATGCTAGGCAAGTGCTCTACCACTGAGCCACAACCCTGGCCTTCACCCAGCTATTCTGAAGAACTCCTCAAACTAAAGAATTAAAAGCTGATGGAAAGCTGGGTGTGAGCTGGGTGTGGCGACATGCCTGTAATCCCAGTGGCTCAGGATACTGAGGCAGGAGGATTATGAGTTCAAAGCCCGTTTCAGCAACTTAGTGAGACCCTAAGCAACTCAGTGAGATCCTGTCTCAAAATAAATAAACTTAAAAAAGGGGGGCTGGGGATGTGGTTAGTGGTTAAGAGCCCCTGCATTCAAGCTGGGTGTTGTGGTGCATGCCTGAAATCCCAGTGGCTGAGCAGGAAGATCGAAAGTTAAAAGCCCATCTCGGCAATTTATCAAGGTCCTGAGCAATTTAAAAAATAAAACAAAGCTACCGCCCTTTACTTTGACAAGTCCTTGCCTCCCTTTGTGTGATAAGGGCTAGGTCACTTACTTTCACTTATTTCTCTGCAATTTTTATAAATTCTTCAAGGCTGTTGTATAACACACTTAATTTTTCTTAAAATAATTTTTATTAATTATTTGGTGCTATGGTTCCAGGGATGCTTAACCACTGAATCACATCTTCAACCCTTTTTCTGTTTTTATTTTGAGACAGGGTCTCACTAAGTTGCTTAGGACCTTGCTAAATTGCTGAAGGTGGCTTTGAACTTACAATCCTCCTGCCTCAGTCTCCTGAGCTGCTGGGATTACAGTCATGCCCCACTGTACCTGGCTATAATATACTTTTTTTTTTTTTTTTTTTTTTGTGGTACCGGGGATTGAACTCAGGGGCACTCGACCACTGGGTCACATCCCCAGACCTTTTTTGTATTTTATTTAGAGACAGGGTCTCACTGAGTTGCTAAGTGCCTCGCCATTGCTGAGGCTGGCTTTGAACTCGTGATCCTCCTGCCTCAGCCTCCCAAAGTGCTGGGATTACAGGTGTGCGCCACCGCGCCCGGCTCCTTATAATATACTTTTTAAAAAGGCTCTTTGTGGGCTGGGGGTGAGGTAGAGCACTTGCTTACCAAGCATGAGGCCTTAGGTTTGATCCTCAGCATCAGAAACAACAACTAACACTCTTGTGTCTTTTCCCCAATGCTGTAGTATCAGTTCTGCCACTGCATTAGGTGCATACAACTGAGATACAAAATGATGGTAGTTTGAACAAGATAGAGATTTGTTGTCTCTCCTGTATAATAGTGTTTGGGAGGGTGGCTACTGGTGTGGCAGCTCTGTACTATGTGTCATCCATCTTCTTGAACTACTCTGTTTTTTGGCTTGTAAACTAGGATGTTGTCCCATCCTCATAGTTCAGGATGCCTGTCTCATCAGCTCCCATGTGCCAACCAGGAGAATAGAGGAAAGTGGGAAGAACCTCAAAAAGCATTCCAGAAGTTGTATATATTCCTTTTCCTTGCATCCCATGGACTAACTAACACTTAAGTTATAGGGCCACACTTGGCTACCAGGAAACCTGGGAGATACGGACTCTTATTTTTTTGGTTACTGGGGATGGAACCCAGGGATTTTGCCACTGGGTGAGCCACATCCCCAGCTCTTTTTTATTTTTATTTTGAGACGGGGTCTAGCTAATTGCTTAGGGCCTCCCTATGTTGCTGAGGCTGGCTGTACTTGCCATCCTCCTGCCTCAGCCTCCCAGATTGCAGGGATTACAGGCATGTGCCACAGTACTTGGCAGAAATATGGATTTTTATGTTGGTTGACTTTGTCCCTTAGGGGATTATAGTAGAGGGGGCAACAAGTAGCTCTTCCTTAGTCAGTAGACCCTTGAGACTTATAAGTTTGATAGCAACCAGCTTACTGCCTAGCTTTGGTCTGTCTGAGTAGATAATTTGTGAAAAGAAAAGAGTAAAAATTATTTTTACAAGTTCTTTGGAAGAGAGTACCCTCTAAAACATCAAGTGGTGGTAATAGAGTATAGAATTCTTTTAAGTGCTTTTTGCCAGAGCCAGATTCCTGTGTACCATCTATGTGGTAGAAGAGGAAAGATCTCTTAGGTTGATAGATGATTTATCTTTTTTTTTTTTTTTTTATATTTTTTTTTAGTTGTAGGTGGACACAATACCTTTATTTAACTTATATGGTGGTGTGGATTGAACCCAGGGCCTCACATATGCGAGACGAGCACTCTACCACTGAGCCATAGCCCCAGCCCCTGATTTATCTTCTAAGAGCAGCATTGTTAACTGGTTGTCTCTGAAGAATCTTTTTTCCTTGCTGGGTTCTAATTTGCTTTTTGTCTTGGGCTCCAAATGCAAGTACTTGATTCAAAATTGTTGTAAAATACTTACTTTTGGGCTGGGGTTGTTGCTCAACAGTAGAGTGCTTGCCTAGCACGTGTCCGGGTTCAATCCTCATCACCACATAAAAATAAAAGCATTGGGTACAACTAAAACAAATAAATAAATATTAAAAAAAATACTCACTTTTATTTTCTTTTGTCCTTAATTTTCTTGTAGTTCAAACAAGCAGTATATAAACAAACCATGAAACTCTTTGCTGAGCTGGAAATTAAAAGAAAAGAGAGAGAAGCCAAAGAGATGCATGAAAGGTACACATCTGCACATTCATTTGAGCTATATCTAAATACCTAAACAATTTAATTAACTTTGGTCTCTGGGGATTTTCCTAATGAAGGAATTAGGTAGTACATCATTTAAGAGACAGTCTAAAATAGTTATCTGAAATTGCCAAGATTTTGAATCACCAGCATAAGAAGTATTGTTTGACTTTTAGGAAATACTAAATTGACCTGTCCTTTAGGGATTTTAGTTTTACTTAGAAGTATTCTGTGTTTCTTCCTGACTTTCTGGAATAAAATAGGCACAGTAATTAAGGCCATTGTTACTGGCCAGAACCTTTTATGGGACTTGTAGCTGCAGCTTTGGTGAGTATATAATATTGTATAATGTAATCATTATACCAATATATGATTTCACTTAATCATCAGAAGTATGGAGGTTAGTTTGGTTCCTATATTTTGTATTGTTGGTTGGAGTTTAGCAATAACTAGATTTTGCTAGTTGAGGTTGTATGATGTGTTATTTTAGGATTGGGTGTTGTCCAGAGATCTTCTTGATAAAGAACCTCTGCTGTTAGAATGCTCATTCCTCTGAAATAAAGTGGCCTATGTTCTCAACATAACTTTGTTGCCAGCTAAACCCAACACTTCAGATTACCAAAGGCCCGGCTTTGGTTACCTTATCTGTCTATATAACAAGGATGGCTATCTCCTTTCCAAACCCCTGCCTACAGTCTCATTTGCATGTTTAGAATGAGACCTTCACAAAAATGTTTTGAACCCTTTCCAGATAGCCATCTTTATGACTTCTAAGGAATTGATTGACTTTATATGTTTGCTTCTATAGGGACATGCCTTAACTTTTGTAGTTAACACAATCTGTAAATATCACATAAATATTGTCTTTTGTCTTTTCCACTAGGAAACGACAAAGGGAAGAGGAGATTGAAGCTCAGGAAAAAGCCAAACGAGAAAGGGAGTGGCAGAAAAATTTTGAGGTAAACTGCCAAAGTGGCTAGGGATTCTTATTACAGGATAAGGAAACTTGGTTCCTGGGGCATTCCTGGACTGACTGGGGCAAATGGAGGGAAAATGGGATATATGTGGGGAAGAGTAGGAGCTGTAGAGGTTGAGTCTGGTCCCCTCCTATAACCTCTGTAGCTTTGACAAGGGCAATGAGGATCCCCAAATAGTTTTTTAGAAATTGTAGTAGAGTAAAGCTACAAAGTGGGCCTAATAAAAACGGATTGTGCATTTAATTTAAGGGGTTAAACATAGTGTAGTACCTTACCTAGAGGACTGTTAGTAGAAACTGAGGTCCTTGTGACCCCATGTCCTTCCTGCTGAGATTTGAGGCTTTTGAACTTGACTCTTCTTTGATATTCTTTGCTATATCCTTAAATTGCTTAGTCAGTTTCTGGGTTATAGCAACATTTGATCTTTCTTCTTCATCTTTTTATTTTTATTTTTTTTATTCTTTCAGTGCTAAGATTTGAACCAAGGGCCTGGGACCTGCTAGGGAAGCATTTTACCCCACCCCCTGGTCTTTTCTTTTTTCTTTTTTAATATTTACTTATTTGCTTTTAGTTGTACACAATGCGTTTATTATTACGTGGTGCTGAGGATTGAACCCTGGCAGCGCACATGCTAGGCGAGCGCTCTACTACTGAGCCACAACCCCAGCCCATTCTTTTTTTTTTTTTTTTTTGGTACTGGGGATTGAACTCAGGGCACTTGACCACTGAGCCACATCCTCAGTCCTTTTTTGTATTTTATTAGAGACAGGGTCTCACTGAGTTGCTAAGTGCCTTGCCATTGCTGAGGTTGACTTTGAACTCGTGATCCTCCTGCCTCAGCCTCCCAAGTGCTGGGATTACAGGCGTGCACCACCACGCCTGGCTTGGTCTTTTCTTTTATACAATTTAGGACTCAGGGTAGAGGGTTGGTTAACTAGAGTTGATGACTTTGTTTCTGTCCCACATATGAAAAGAAAGAAAAAGAGTAGGTCCCTTGATAATAAAGTATAGATCATGTGGCCCTCTCAGTATTGCTGGCTTTGGTGCATCCATCCAAGTTCAGGAGAACAGGAGGAAGGTGTAGTGGAAAGAATGGCTGGACTTCTGGCTAGCTGTATGAGTTTGAGAAAACAATTTAGCCTTTCTGAACCCAAGAGAAATTTGTGAAATGTTAGTTGCAATACACACTGTAGTCAATTTTTTTTTTTTGGTAAAGGTTAAAAATAACATAGGGTTGGGGATGTAGCTCAGTGGTAGAGCACTTGCCTAGCCCTGGGTTCAATACCTAGCTTTGCAAAAAAAAAAAAAAAAGAAAAGAAAAAAGAGAACCTATGCTGACCATTTAGCCCAGAGGTCTCCAACAAATGGGGGCCTAATTATTGTGATTAGTATTACTCATTGTGTTCTCCTCTTCTAACCTGTGACTCATTCTGCCTCTGCAAGGTGGTATTAGACTCCTGGGTCCCTGGAAGTGGGAGAAAAGCTTTGCTCTGTTCTATTCTTGTATTATTCCAGAGGGCTGAACTGGGCCAGGCTACAGTGGGTGGGCAGACGGCAAGGCTCAGGCTCTTTTTCTTATTAACTAGTCTCCTTACCTCAAACTTGTTTTGTTGTTCTATTTTTTCTTTCTTCTTAGGAAAGTCGAGATGGTCGGGTGGACAGCTGGCGAAACTTCCAGGCAAATACAAAAGGGAAGAAAGAGAAGAAAAATCGGACCTTCCTGAGACCACCGAAAGTAAAAATGGAGCAGCGTGAGTGACCCCCTGGGTCACAGCCACAGAAGCTTCCCCAGCGCTCTCCTTCCTGCTCTGAAGGACTCATTCTTTTCCTCCCACCTCCACCCCAACATAGAGTAGTTTTGCTTTTTAGTCCATTTTGTTTTCAATACAATTTAATATCGATCAGAGTAATTCTTTTGTACATTGAAATGAGGGGCTCTGTTTAAAAAAGATTTCCCCCACCCATTACCCTTAGAACAACCAGGATTGGAAGGTGCCACCTTTGGTGCTGCCTTCTTTCCCACAGCCTGTAACTTAATGTTTTGTACTTCACTGAATTGTGATGGTTAGAAACTCCATGTATAGTTTGTGGAAATCATCCAATTAAACATATTGCTTACAGTGGTGTTGCTGTGACTTCAGAGACAAGACTGGGCTGCATTAGGAAGCCCCTTTGCCTCAGTTCTTGTTTCTGGGTGTGCCATCTTTTGAAGCCCCAGATCAGAAAAGGAAGGCAGTGTGGGCATACAGAGCAGTTGCTTGATGCCCTGAAGTCCTCTTGTGTTTGGCATGTGCCCTTCTGTCTGACTGACCAATCAGTGTGGCATGAAGCGCTGAGCCACTTATAAACCTGTTCCAAAGAGCTAGCCATCTTCCATCCAGTACCATTGTGTCCAAGCCTGTCTGCATTCGTTAGTGGTAATATTCTTTATGTATAATAAATTTTTATACCCAAACCACTGATGTACTGTCCCTTGGATGTTATTCCAAAGATGGGTCCCTTGTCCAGCTTGCCCCAATCCTGAAATGCTTTGGGGTTGAACACACATAGCTCCCTACCATTTTCTTCATCTGTAAAAGGAGAATATGAATTACCATGGCTAGGGCTGGGGATGTAGCTCAGTGCTTGCCTAGCATGAGTGAAGCCCAGGGCTTAATCCCCAGTAGCACACACACAGAGATGGGGCTTTTAGGGAGGGTTTATCCTGGGCATGTTTAGGATAGCTTCCATAGTGCTAATCTGGTGTTGCCAGTGTACTATTTTTTTCTGTGTAAAATGAAGATACTGATTTTTTTTGTTTGTTTTTGTTATTTTTTCTTTTTGGTACTGGGGATTGAACCCAGGGGTGCTTAACTACTGAGCCACAATCCCCGGCCCTTTTTGTATTTTATTTAGAGATAGTGTCTCGCTGAATTGCTAAGTGCCTCACTAAGTTGCTGAGGCTGGCTTTGAACTTGCTCCTCCTGCCTCAAGACTCCCAAGTCACTGGAATTACAGGTGTGTGCCATTGCACCTGACAAATTGTTTTACATCTATGCAATTTTATTGAAGACTGCTGAATTTTTTTGTGTGTGTGTTTGGTGCTAAGGATTAAACCCAGGGCCTTGCTCCTTGGAGTCAGGTGCTCTACTAATGAGCTACACCCCCAGCCAGGAGGCTATGCTAGTAATCAGTTACAGGTGTGCATATTCTTTCACCAAATACTCTGGAAATAAAATGTGAACATCACAACATCACGGAGACCCTGCTGCCTTTCTCACAGTTGGGGCACACAGATCAGGAGAGGCATAAGGCATCCACAGCTCCAAGGAGGGAGCTCATAATCTTACCTAGCAGTCATAGAATGCTTCCTGGAGAAAGTGACCTGTTTTATAAGTTGGAACCCAGAAGCAGATGCATCAATTAGGAATGTTCTAGGGGAATGTTTTGCTGACATGGAAGAAGATGGTTTCAGGTATTTTTCATGAATTAAATAATATCACCAAGTAAACAGGCTCTTACTGTATTTCTTTTTTTTTTTTTTTTTTTTTTTTGGTACTGGGATTGAACTCAGGGGCACTTGACCATTGGGCCACATCCCCAACCCTTTTTTGTATTTTATTAGAGACAGGGTCTCACTGAGTGGCTAAGTGCTTTGCCATTGCTGAGGCTGGCTTTGAACTCGTGATCCTCCTGCCTCAGCCTTGCAATTGCTGGGATTACAGGTGTGTGCCACCGTGCTTGGCCAGCTCTTACTGTGTTTCTTCATCCTCTCTGGAGGGCTTGTCCTCTCTCAGTTGCAAGAAGGTTGTGTCAGCTCCATACCTTATAAAAGCTATTAAGTAGAAGTCATCTGGGAAGCAGTTTTCCCAGTGGCAAGTAAATGGATCCCATGGACACTTCTAATGGAAAGTCTGGCTGAGAAAACAGCAAAGGAATATGGGCAGGCCATAGACTAAACTTTGTTCTTTGGGACTGGGCACATACTGTTTCCAGTAAAGTCAAGTTTTGTCATCAAGGAGGAAAGAATGAATGTCTGCTAGGAGCAGCTTAGTGCCTGGCACAGATGGAGAGGACCTGAGGGAAGATGTTTCAGTCAGAGGGAACAGATGTGCAAAGGCCTGCAGGTCAGAGCATAGCCCATTCATGGACTAGAACATGTTGTGTCTGGAGCATAGAAGTGAGGGAAGTGAGGCAGAACACACATGTTAAAGGATATGGGTTCCAGTGAGGATAGCCTATTTTCGCAGAAGGATCAATGCCTTTTCATTTCCTTTCTGGCACATTTTGGCTACAGAACCACCTGAAAGATCAGCAGGGGTCCTAGCCCTGGTCAATTCTACTCAGAGCACTCTTTTTTTTTTTTTTTTTTTTAAATAGTACTAGGGATTGAAGCCAGGACCATTCCACCTCTGAGCTACATCCTTAGCCCTTTCTTTTTAAATTTTATTTTGAGACAGGGTCTCACTAAATTGCCCAGGATGACCTTGAACTTGCAATTTTCCTGCCTCAGCCTCTGGAGTTGCTTAGATTACAGACGTGTGCCACCATGCCTGGCCCTCAGAGAAGTCTTTTTAGTAATGACCTGGCTAGAGAGAGTGGTGTATGTTGGGCATTGAATTGAGGCAGTTTAGGCAAGATTGGCTTCCAGAGGGCCATGCCAGCTCTGCATCCCCTTCACCCATGAAGAGGTTAACAGGTATTTGGGGGAAGGGAAGGCTACCGGAAGGAATGCCAGACCCAGAGAGAATGAGAGGCTAGAGGTGTCAAACCACTGCTCCTCCTGTGGTTTGCTGTGAGTAATGAAACAAAGTCACTGCTGTGCACCTCCCACTGTGCAGGCAACTGCTGCCAAGCCACCCCTGGGCAAAGGTGAAGTGGAAGGAGCCGGTCAGGTAGGGTGAGAATCTTGGCATTTGGACCAGCGATGACATAAGCTCAGCCTCACCTTCCTTGTGTGTAAAGTGGGAATTGTACCTTTAAAATAAAGTATAATTACTGAAAACATCAGTCATTGCCTTTGGTGGTCCAGACACCTGGACCCTCCTTCCCCCATGTCCTGACCTCTCAGTTGCTTCCTAGGGCAGCCACAACCAGACTGTGGCCCTTCTGGCCCCTCTCACCTCCCAGTGGAGGTAGAAGGAAGTGTGTGGGAGGTTGCTGATGGGTCTGGGCCTGCCTGGAGGGTGGAACCTCTGAGAAACAGGATTTGCCTCTCTCCATTTCCTCCCAAATGCCCCAATCCCATCCTAGCACATTTGGTTCATGGGCCCTTTGCTGGAGTTATCAGTGCTTCTCATCATTGGAATTAGGGGCTCAGGGCTCCATGGGTATTGAGAAAAGAGCACAGAGGGGCTTGGAGTCACCCTCTGAAGTATCTGCTTTGTTACTCACTAGCTTCGTGACCCTGGCAATTCATTTCTTCTGACTGGACTTTAGCTGCCTCATCTTTGGCAAAATGAAGGTAACAACCCCTCTGACTCTGTCCTGTGAACTCTAGTGAGGTTCCATTTATTGGCAAAAGAACAAACCTCTGACTGGAGTTTTTGTTTTAATAGTGCTGGGGTCAAACCCAGCGCCTTACATGTGCTGGGCATGTGTTCTATGAGCTACAACCTCAGCCCTGTTTTTTTTTTTTGTTGTTTGTTTGTTTGTTCATTTTTGAAGTGGAGTCTTGTTCTGCTGTCCAGGCTGGCCTCACACTCCTGGGCTCAAGTGATCCTCCTGCCTCCCTGCCTCTAGTAGCTGGGAGTACATGTGTACCACCGCAGACTGGAGCTTGAATCCTGCTGCACTGCGAACTAAGACACCTTATGCAAGTCTTGAAACTTCTCCAAGTTTCAGTCTTCTCATCTCTTACATGTGTTGCCCTGAGGACTGAGAAGATCAGGGAAACCAGGTGCCTGGCACAGCAGGGTACACAGTGGCTGCCCCAGTTCCCCAGTGTGGTGTCCCTCTCCAAGAATTAGATGAAAGAGCTGATGATTGACGATATCAGGACACTTGTTAAAAGGACATTGTAAGCAGGGCGTGGTGGCGCATGCCTGTAATCCCAGCATTTTGGGAGGCTGAGGCAGGAGGATCGTGAGTTCAAAGCCAGCCTCAGCAATGGTGAGGCACTTAGCAACTCAGTGAGACCCTGTCTCTAAATAAAATACAAAAAAGGGCTGGGGATGTGACCCAGTGGTCGAGTGCCCCTGAGTTCAATCCCTGGTACCACAAAAAAAAAAAAAAAGGACATTGTATGGTCTCCCTGAATATTCTGGCTCAGGATTCAGGATGTATGTGTGTGTGTGTGTGTGTGTGTGTGTGTGTGTGTGTGTGTGTGTATGTGTGTGGGAGGGAGGGACACAACTGAATCTTCAACAAACTCCCAGATTAACTCAGCCAGGGTTAGAACTACCAGGCAAGGTCAGCCAGCTCTCCACAAAATGGGATGTTGGGAGAGTTGAGTTTCCCTCAGAGATGTCAATATCCCCATACCTGTGGTGTAGACATACTCAAGGTGGGAGATAGGTAAGTGGAGCTAGCAAGAACTCCCACATGAACTCTTCCTCCCCAGTCCCAGCCTTTCTCTGGAGTCCCACCAAGCCTGCTCTGCACCATAGGCTGAGACCTTGGAATCCTCCAGGTGCTTGATAAAATTCATTTCCTTGGGAGCATTGTGGGATCAGAATGTCCAGAACTGGAATCTGAAAAACTACCTCTTTGTGTGTGTGTGTGTGTGTGTGTGTGTGTGTGTGTGCGCGCGCGCGCACTGTGGATTGAACCTAGGGCCTTGTATATACTAAGCTGTGCCCCAGCCTAAACTTCAGTTTTTTAAAAATATTTATTTATTTGCTTTAGTTGTACACAATGCATTTATTTTTATTTTTATTTTTTAAAATATTTATTTGCTTTAGTTGTACACAATGACTTTTTTTTTTTTTTTTTTTTTGTGGTACCGGGGATTGAACTCAGGGGCACTCGACCACTGGGTCACATCCCCAGCCCTTTTTTGTATTTTATTTAGAGACAGGGTCTCACTGAGTTGCTAAGTGCCTCACCATTGCTGAGGCTGGCTTTGAACTCACGATCCTCCTGCTTCAGCCTCCCAAAGTGCTGGGATTACAGGCGTGCGCCACCGCGCCCGGCTGCCTTTATTTTTACGTGGTGCTGAGGATTGAACCCAGGCCGCGCACGTGTTAGGCTAGCGCTCTACCACTGAACCACAACCCCAGCCCCTATTTTTATTTTTATGTGGTGCTGAGGATTGAACCCGGGCCGCGCTAGGCGAGTACTCTACCGTTGAGCCACAGCCCCAGCCCTAAACTTCAGTTTTAACAAGTTCTTCATCTGAGTCTGATGTGGGGAAAGGAGTTGACCTCTGATGCTGGCATGCAAGGGAGGAGCTTAGGTGATTTTCATTGACTAAATCCCTGTCATGAGCCAGGCATCGTGCTGGGTATGATATAGGGAATATGAATCACTGTTATAGACCCAGGAAACAGAAGCTCAGAGATATTCATTGTAGGGCTCAATTTGAGAACCAGAGGTGGCAGTCAAATCCCAATCTAGTGGATTCTTAGATTTGGTATTTAAGAATGTCTACTGTGCCATGGCCCAGTTTCCCTTCCTCTGTGCTTCCACCTCTACTCCCTGCTAAGCCCAGTCATATATTTTGGTGAGGAGGTGGTGGAGGTAGAGATAAGTGGTAATTTTCAGGGCAGAACACGTAAAGTTTCTAATGCTCAGTTCTAGGCTTTTGTCAGAACTAGGAATGGTTTTTTGCCTTGGTCAGACTAGGGATTCCTCAGAGCAACAACTGAACTCATGAGTGAGGAGGGTGGCTTTTTCTCCCTCCCAGCTGGAGGTGGCTTCAGAAGGTAGAATTTTCCCTTTTCCAAGAGAAAAGAAGCCCTGAAAAAAAAAAAGCCCTGAAGGCAGGGCTATCTCTTCCTCAGTTGGGGGCACCTGAAGGCAAGGCTATGTCACACTCATTGGACTGTGATCCTCTATGGGCAAGACTGACTATGTGTCCCCCACAGACAGGGTGTCTTCTGAAAATAGCTTTGAGTCTTTTCTGTCTAGTTGCGGATCACTGGATTTAGGGCTGTGCCTATCAAAACTTAGTCTTTTGAAGAGTGCGGGGACCTTTGCTAGGCCAGAGTTCCCTTTCCCCAACAGAAAAGAAGCCCACTTCCTTTCTCCTCTGCCAGACCAGGCCCAGCCCTTCTAGTGGGGCTCAGCATCAGATGGGTGTGGCCCAGTGTTGTTGGCTGAGCTAACGTGCAAATTCCTGGTTGCATGTGGGTATTTCTGGTAACCTTGGGGTTGGGGCCCCAAGGAGCTGGCTTCCTGGCCTGAGATGCCCTGCCCATCCAGTAGAGTCATCAGGCAGTCGTCCTCCCCTAATTCTTCATGTCGCTGCTGCCACCAAAAAAAGACTGGAGAGTAGAATCACGTGAGTCATACACTTGGCTCTGGGCCTGCCTCCTGCCTCCTCCTCATTCCCCACCCAGCTTCCTTAGCTTCCTGAGAGCACATCCAGAAAACTTGCTCTCAGAGGCCCTCAGCCTCTCTGTTACCTCCTGGACCACTGTCCTCACTGTTGCTCAGGTAAGAGGTTGTGGCCTGGGTGAGAGGGTCAGGCTTGGCTGTTTTGTCTAGCTGCACCCCCAAATCCTTAAGACTGCTTAGGTCTTGGAGGAGACCTTGGAACAAATTTGGATTTCCTAATTTCCTTTACTCCCCACCTCCCATGGACATACAACCTCCCTTTGTCACCCATAGACAAGTACACATCCTCTTACCATTCATAGACACTAAACATACACCAACAGATGTAGCCTCCCTTCACATATGACACACACAACACATTCTCACACATATAACATACAAAACTTCATCATCCATAGATATATCTATGAATAAACCATGACCCCTCACTACACAGAATATATAATATATAAACTGTCACCAACTGGCATAGTATCTCCACATATGATCTATATTATAGCTCACAGGATGAAACACACCTTTTTAGACACACAACATGTACATACTACCATATGGAAGACCCTCCACTTACATAAACACACCTACTGCATGTGGTCACACAGACCCTGCCCCACCCCACCCAACACACACCAACAAAACACCTGCACAAATCACAGATCCCCCTCCTCCCAGGATGTCTTTTATTTTTTTTTTAATTTTTTTTAATTGTAGATGGACAGCATGCGTTTATTTTATTTGTTTATTTTTATGTGGTGCTAAGGATTGGCTCACATGTGCTAGGCAAGTGCTCTGCCACTGAGCTACAGTTTCAGCCCCCGAAGAAGTCTATTTTTTTTTTAAAATATTTTTATTTATTTGCCTTTAGTTGTACACAATGCGTTTCATTCAATGCGTTTTATTTGTACGTGGTGCTGAGGATCGAACCCGGGTCGCTTACACGCTAGGCGAGCACTCCACCGCTAAGCCACAATCCCAGCCCCCCCGAAGAAGTCTTTAAGATGGTTGGATGCTGCTACTCAGTCAGGGCAGAGGTAGGGCTGGGCCTGGTCAGAACACCATCCCCACCTTCACATGAGTCAAGTTTCCATAGATGTGCTCTGTTTCTGGGGTCTCTATTCTATTCATTTTTTTTTTTTTTTTTTTTTTTTTTGGTACTGGGGATTGAACTCAGGGGCACTCGACCACTGGATCACATCCCCAGCCCTTTTTTTTGTATTTTATTAGAGACAGGGTCTCACTGAGTTACTAAGTGCCTCGCCATTGCTGAGGCTGGCTTTGAACTCGCGATCCTCCTGCCTCAGCCTCCCAAAGTGCTGGGATTACAGGCGTGCGCCACCGCGCCCGGCTCTATTCTATTCATTTTGACTCTTTATTTTATTTATTTATTTTGGTATTGGGGATTGAACTCAGGGGCACGGGACCACTGGGCCACATCCCTAGCCCTTTTTCTGTATTTTATTAGAGACAGGGTCTCACTGAGTTGCTAAGTGCCTCGTCATTGCTGAGGCTGGCTTTGAACTCGTGATCCTCCTGCCTCAGCCTCCCAAGTGCTGGGATGACAGATGTGCGCCACCGCGCCCGGCTTGACTCTTTATTCTTTTGTTATTGCCTCTCTGTCTTTTTTTTTTTTTTTTTTTAATATTTATTTATTTGCTTTAGTTGTACACAATGCAATGCATTTATGTTTATGTGGTGCTGAGGATCGAACCCGGGCTGCGCACGTGCTAGCTGAGAGCTCTACCGCTGAGCCACAACCCCAGCCCGTCTCTGTCTTAATGTTTCATATTGTGTCCATTGGTAACTTTGTAAGAAGACTTCACAGGTGATAGGGGAAGTCCAATCACATCCTCATTTTTCATATATCCTTGTTCTTCAAAAATTTCTTGACTATTCTTGGAACTTTGAATTTTCATTTAGAATTTTTGGATCAGTTTGTACGGTTTCTGGGAAAACTCTATTTGGATTTTGATTGGACTGGCATTGAATGAATAGGTTAAATTGGGAAGAACTGGTGTCTTGCTGGACATAGTAGCACATGCTTGTAATTCCAGTGACTTGAGAGGCCCAGGCAGGAGGAGTGCAAGTTAAAGGTCAGCCTGGGCAATTTAGTGAGGCCCTGTCTCAAAATAAAAAATAAAAAATGGCCGAGGATGTATCTCAGTGGTAAAGTGGTAAAGCACTCCTGGGTTTAAAAAAAAAGAACTGGTGCTGGGTGTGGTGGCACACGCCTGCCACTGGGCTTGGGAGGTTGAGGCAGGAGGATCGAGAGTTCAAAGCCAGCCTCAGCAAATGTGAGGTGCTGAGCAACTCAGTGAGACTTTGTCTCTAAATAAAACACAAAATAGGGCTGGGGATGTGGCTCAGTGGTTGAGTGCCCCTGAGTTCAATCCCTACGACCAAAAACAAAAAGAGAGAGAAGTGGTGTGTTTATGATATTGTTCTGCATCAATATGGTATATCTATCCATTTATTCAATTTTTATTTATTTACTTGTCAATTATTCTTAATTTTTTTTTTTTTTTGTGGTACCGGGATTGAACTCAGGGGCACTCGACCTCTGGGCCACATCCCCAGCCCTTTTTTTGTATTTTATTTAGAGACAGGGTCTCACTGAGTTTCTAAGTGCCTCGCCATTGCTGAGGCTGGCTTTGAACTCGCGATCCTCCTGCCTCAGCCTCCCAAAGTGCTGGGATTACAGGCATGCGCCACCGCGCCCGGCTTCTTAATTTTTTTTATCAAGGTCTTGCACATCTTAGACCAAGGGGGAAAAGAAAGAAAGAAAAAGAGAAAGAAATAAAGAGCCAAAATAGTTCTCTTGCGATTATAAATTGACACCATGTCTGTTAGCCAGGCATGGTGTCTCATACCTGTAGTCCCAGTACTCAGGAAGCCTGATGTAGCTCAGTGGCAGAGCTCCTGCCTCACATGTTAGACACTGGGTTCAATCCCTACCACTGTCACACACACACACACACACACACACACACACACACACACTTTGAAGGAAAAGTTTATTTTTTATTTTTTGTGGTATCAGGGATTGAACTCAGGGGCACTCGACCACTGGGCCACATCCCCAGCCCTTTTATGTATTTTATTAGAGACAGGGTCTCACTGAGTTGCTAAGTGCCTCACCATTGCTGAGGCTGGCTTTGAACTCGTGATTCTCCTGCCTCAGCCTCCCAAGTGCTGGGATTACAGGCATTTGCCACCGAGCCCAGCTGCGAAAAGTTTGTTTCAGAGCTTCAGTCCATGTTCAGCCATCTCCCTTGCACTGGGCTGAGGTGAGGCAGAACATCATGGTGGAATGGCATGGCAGAGGAAAGCTGATCAGCTCACGGTGGCCAGGAAGAAGACAGACAGACAGACAGAAACAGAGGAGAGAAGCCAGAGATAAAATATAATCCCCAAGGGCACAACCCCCGTGATCCACTTCTTCCAGCCACACCCTACCTGTCTACAGCAATCTATTCAGCAATCTATTCAAATTATTAATCCTTTAAATGTGTTAATCCATTGATTTGGTTACAGCTCTCATGATCTAATCATTTCACCTCTGAACACTTCCACATTGCCTAACATTAGCTTTTCAGGGGACACTGCATAATCAAACCACAACACTAGCCTTTACCCACCAGATGCCAGTAGCTCACGTGTGTATGCATGTGCACATGTGCGTGTGCATACACACACACACACACACACACACACACATACATACCCTGCCTGCTACTTGTGGCCACCAAAAATGTCTCCAGATATCCTCTGGAGTATAAAATAGTGCTGGCTGTGAATCACTGACATATTCAAATGCCATGCCTACTTGAATATTTAATTTATTCCTTTAGTTATCCACATACTTAAATATTTTAGGCAATAGTTTATCATTTTATAAATATTGCCCTTTTTTTTTTTTTTTCAGGGCTGAGGACCAAATCCAGGGCCTCGTGCATGTTAGACAAGCTCTCTGCCACTGAACTAAATACCCAACCCCTAAATATTGCGTTTTTATACTCTCAAATTTCAAAAATTTGAAACAAGTTTATTCAAACGTTTACATTACATCTTTGATGTCAGTATCTCCGTTGTTATTGTATTCTCTTTTCCGTCATGAATTAATTTTCCAGAGGACATAATTTTCACTTCCATTGACATTGAATGAAATATAGCACTTAACAAAAAAAAAAAAAAAGAAATATAGTGCTTAACATCCTACTAAGATGCTATCAGAGGAAATTACAGCCCATTATCCATTATTATAACATTGGGACAGTTTTTTTTTTTCACTGTTTTTCCAATCTCCAAAATCCAAACAAGTACTGAAATGCTTTAAAAAAACAAACAACAAGAAAGGTTTTTATCCTAAAATTGAAAACACAAGAGTGCACTTAATGGTATGATGGATTCCCATGTACCTTCAGCCAGTTTCAACAATGATTCACTCACTTTATTCCACTGAAGTATGTTCCATCTTATTTTGAAGCAAATCCCAAATATATATATATTTTGTGTATATTTTGTATATTTTGTGTGTCTCTCTAAAAGATAAGAATTTTTTAACATAACTGTGAAACCATTAATATGCCTAATAATAAATATTAATATCTCAATATAATTGAATGTCCAAAAAGGGTTCACATTTCCTATTGTTTCATAAATTTATTTATTTTTCTTCCATTTGTTTGAATCAGGATCCAAAAAACATTCAAATGTAGTAATTGGTTGCTATGTCTCTTAATTCTCATTTCATCTACAGTGTTTCCCGTCACCTTTTTTCTCACTTAAAATTTACTTGCTGAAGAAGCCAGATTGTTTGCTCCATAGCATTCTCTATTGTCCGAGTTTGTTGGGTGTGTCCCAACAACCTGGTCCTCTCTGTGTTTCTTCTGAAGTGGTGATTGAACTTGCCGATTCTATTTCCACTTTCTTGGCAAGACTGTTTCATAGGTAGTGCTATGAGTTGTGCACACACAAGGACAACTTTATCAGGAAAGTTTTCAAATATATGTTGTAGGGACAGATGAGGCAAGGTACTGAAGATAGCAGGAAACAGTTTTATTTGGCTGCAGCCAGGTTCAGAGGGTACAGCCTTCACTGTAATCAATTAATCCCTTGAACCCCGAGTTCAGGTAGTTTCAGAATTTTATACACAGCATGTAAGGGGAGGGGCTCAGAAGTTCACAGTTTACAGAAGTTCACATAAAAGCAGTTTTTTCTTCACTGTTCTGGGCAAGTTAACCCTTCAAGGACAACACCTGAGAAGGGGAGAGTTTCTTCTCCCCCATCCTTTTTTTTTTTTTTTTTTTTTTTTTGGTACCAGGGATTGACCTCTGGGGCACTCGACCACTGGGCCACATCCTCAGCCCTTTTTCTTTTATGTTTTCTTTTTTTTAAATTTATTTATTTGCTTTAGTTGTACACAATATGTTTATTTTTACGTGGTGCTGAGGATCGAACTCGGGCCGCGCATGTGCTAGGCGAGCGCTCTACCGCTGAGCCACAATCCCAGCCCTTTTATGTTTTATTAGAGACAGGGTCTCACTGAGTTGCTAAGTGTCTCGCCATTGCTGAGGCTGGCTTTGAACTCGTGATTCTCCTGCCTCAGCCTCCCAAGTGCTGGGATTACAGGCGTGCGCCACAGCACCAGGCGTCTTCTCCCCTTTCTTTCCTTTCCCTGCCAGCAGTTACCATGGGGCCCAATTGGTAACTTCTCTTATCCTAGAAATGTAGACATCTCTGTGAAGTTCCAGCTCAAGGCCAGAGGCCTTGTTTAAAGAGTTTGTCTTTTTATTATCACATTTTGCATTTGCAAACACACTTCTACAAACTACCATACTGGACACATGTTTGTGAAAAACAAGTAAAGTGGCGTCCAGCACCTGGAGTGCTGATTTCTTCCAGGCCAGTGGCAAAGTAATAAAGCAACAGGAAAATAGGAAGTTTATCTACATTGAACTCTTTTGTAGAGACTCTTTTGCTGACAGTCCTAAAATCAGCCATGGTAAAGATTTCTGGAGAAGCTTAGTTAAGATTTTTTTTTATATATTTATTTATTTGTTTTAGTTGTACACATGCTTTATTTTTTACGTGGTGCTGAGGACCGAACCCGGGCCGCGCACGTGCTAGGCGAGTGCTGTGCTGGGCGAGTGCTCTACCGCCGAGCCACAACCCCAGCCATCGTTAAGATTTTCTGTGGAGGAGGGGGTGCCACTACATATACACAAAGAGAAGAGTATGATAAATCCGTATACACCTGTATTGGTTTCCTGTACCTGCTGTAACAAGTTACAGACTTGATGGCTTACAACCACACACATTTATTTTCTGAAATTCCAGAAGTCCAAAATCTCTGAATCTCTGGACCAAAATGAAGACATCACAGCAGGGCCATCCTCCCTCCTGAAACTCTATAGCAGAATCCATTCCTTGTCTCTTCTTCTGGTGGCTGCTGGATTTCCTGGGTTGTGGGCACTTCACTCTGCTACTGTGGCCACATTACCTTCTCTTGTTCTGTCTGTGTCAAATCTCCCTCAGACTCCCTCTCATGTGGATACTTGTGATTGTATGAAGGCCCACATGGATAACCCAGAATAGTTTCTTCTACTGAAGATCATTAACTTAGCTGGGTGTGGTGGCACATGCCTATAATCCCAGTGATTTGAGAGACTGATGTCAGGAGGATTGAAAGTTTGAGATCAGCCTCAGCAATTATGGAGGACCTATCTCAAAATGAAAAATAAAAAAAAGGGCTGGGATGTAACTCAATGGTAAAGCACCCCTGGCTTAAATACCTAGTATTAATCAATCAATTAAATTAAATTAAATTAAAAATAAAAAGTAATCTTTATAGGTTTCAGGGTTAGGACCTAATATCCTTTTTTTAAAAATAATTTTTAGTTGTAGTTGTTAATGGACATTTATTTTATTTATTTATTTTTATGTGGTGCTGAGGATTGAACCTAGTGCCTCACACATGCTAAGCAAGTGCTCCACCGCTGAGCCAGGATCTGATATCTTTGAGGTCTATTATTCTGACTACTACAGTAACACTTCCCAGATTCTATAATTACCAATGTTCAGCCACATTTTCTATGTCTTTTTTTTAAATATTTATTTATTTACTTTAGTTGTACACAATACAATGCATTTATGTTTCCGTGGTGCTGAAGATTGAACCCGGGCCACGCACGTGCGAGGGGAGCGCTCTGCCGCTGAGCCACAACCCCAGCCCCTTTCTATGTCTTTTCTGTGTCTCTTCTTCCCTCCCTTCCTTCTCCCCTCTTGCTGGAATTCTCTTTTTCTTTTTTTTGACGGGCTCCTGGGGGTCAAACCCAGGGCCTTATGAGCACTCTACCATAGCTACACTCTCAGCTTTTTAAAATTTTGTTTTGAAACAGGGATAACTATTTTGAGATAGCCAAATACATTGCTGAGGCTGGCCTTAAACTTGTAATCCTCCTGCCTCAGCCTCCTGAGTAGCTGGGATTACAGATGTGTGCCTCTGTGCCTGGTCTCTCTCTCTTTTTCTTTTCCCCCTTCATTTCCTTTTCTTCTTTCTCTTTACTTTCTTTTTCTTTCTCCTTTCTTTCTTTCTTCCCTCCCTTCCTCCCTCCACCCTTCTTTCCTTCCTCCCTTTCTTTCTGTAGTGCTGGGGATTAAATGCAGGGCCTATATTTTCACCTAATAAAATTAACAGTAATGCTTTAGAATCATCTAAAATACTGTCCATATTTCAATTTCTCTTATTTTCTCAAATATGTTTGTGTCCTGGACAACTTGTTACCTCTCTATACCCATTCTCCCTGTAAGCACAAATAACAGAGACAGGAGCAAACCTCAACAGATTCAGCGATGCCATTTATTAAGCTGCAGAGGCAACCAGTCAGGCATTGGAGGGGCTCATTTTTGGGGTAGAAAATGGCCACTGGGGGCTGCGTTTGTGGCTCAGTAGTAGAGTGCCCGGGTTCTATCCTCAGCACCACGTAAAAACAAATGCATTGTGTACAACTAAAGCAAATAAATAAATATTAAAAAAAGAAAAGGAAAGAAAATGGCCACCAGTTACAAAAGGGGTCTGTATTTTATAGGTTACAATTAGGGTGACTTAATAATTGGAGACTTCTGCAGAAGTGTCTGTTTGGGCAGTCAGGAAACAGGTTGTAAAAGTGTTGCTGGGAAAGAATGGAAAGTCCCGATCTTGTCTTCTTCCTCTGAGGTTCATTGTCACTGAGAAAGGATTAACGTTTGCCTTTTCCCCAGGGATTGTCATTTTCCATGTCTTTCACTCCCCATGTTCCTCCTCACACTACCCTGAAGCTGACTGTATGGGTCAGCCAACCCGAGGCACTAGTCAGCCATCATAAGATGGAAGAAGACAGCAGTAGGGGTATTTATTTCTTGTATCCCTCCCTGACGGGACACTAAGGTCGACTGCAGCTTTCTACCCAAGGTCACAGCTCCTGTCAGGTGGACCTCCCCAGACAGCCACCCTCTTCAGGTTCCAGGAGCTGCTTCCTCTTCTCAGTTGTGCTATGACGTGGCCTTTTCACCCTCGGCAGCTGCTGAAGACTACACCATTCCCTTGGGTCTCTGGCCCTGTCCACATCTCTCTAAAAAGAAAAAGGATAAACAGAGAGACCCTGTGTCCCCAACTGCCCAGTGTGGGTGTGCTGTCTCTGTCCAGGACCCTAACTAGGACCTACGTCATTTTACAGTTGATTTGATGATCTGGGTTCCAAACAAGAGCTATATGTTGTCTTAGATCTTTGTATCTCTTATGTCCTTTTTTATCTGGAACAGAGACCTCCTTTTTTTTCTTTTCATGTGACTTATTTGAAATAAGTGGATCAGTTGTTCCATAGAATGTCCTTCATTCTGGGTTTGGCTGATTGCTTCTTTTTGGGATGAATTTATTCCTCTGTCCCCTTTAGGTTAAATCTAGAGGTTTGATTAGATTCAAGTTTGGATATATTTTAAAGTAGAGCTGACAGAATTTGTTACCAGAATGGCTATGGCATGGGAAAGAAAGAGCTAATCTCAGTTTCCTTATTTGTAAAATGTTGATAGTAATGTCTACCTACCTACCTTGCTTTTTTTTTTCTTCAGTATCGGGGATTGAACCTAGGGGTGCTTAACAACTGAGCCACATCCCCAGCCCTTTTTAATATATTTTATTTAAAGATAGGGTCTCGCTGAGTTGCTTAGGTCCTTGCTGAGTTGCTAAGGCTGGGTTTGAACTCGCAATCCTCCTGCTTCAGCCTCCCGAGCCACTGGGATTACAGGGGTGTGCCACCAAGCCTGGCCTACCTTGCTTATTAATAGTTTCAAAAAAGGTACTGATACACAGCTGCTACATGTACACATGTAAGGGACTATTGGAAAACAGGCTGAGCCAAACAGTCCTGGACCTTGAGCTGTGAGTCCTGGAGATTGGCTAATGGAGGCTGGCTGATCCACAGGGTCTCTCCCAGACTTGGAGGCTAAAGGAGGGCTGAGGAGGTGAAGCCATTTGGGGAAGGATGATTCAGGTTGGGAAGCAGAGCTGGGGCCTTGTCTTCTAGGGAAATAGTTTGCATGAAGGTTAAAAGCACCAAACAGACCAGGGGGCTCTTGAGCAAGAGAGACAAGGAGAGATGACCAAATTGAGCCTATTTGGAGATCCCTGATGGAGGCCTGAGCTGTGTCTCGGGACCTAAGGAGAGTATATGGAGCAGTGTGGGTGAATGAACATGAGAAAGGAGGTGTGTCTGGGCAGATGTGAGTGACAGGGAGAGTAGACCTGGGCACCTGAGTGGCCATCTCCATGACAGTATGAACAAGTGTGTGTGTGCAGGGTTATGTGTATGTGGGTGGTTTGAGTGTGTCTGCCTGAGATGGGGATGGAATTGGGGAGACTGAGCAGACTTTTGGTTCTGGTTTTTAGGGCTGAAGCACCTGTTAAAGAAGCCATTTTTGGCTTTGATAAGGAACAGGAGAAGGGATCTGAACAGTAGGAAGTGGCAAGCCCAGACAACCAGGGTGGAGCTGAGGCTGGAAACTGAATTGGGAACAAGGACCCTGCACTCCTGGCTGTTTTGCACCTGCCTCACTGTGAGACCTGGTCCTTTCTGGGCCTCAGTTTCCCTTTCTGCTCAAGAGAGTATTAGATCAGCTGATATTTGAGGGACTTGTTTCTTCAGACAGTATCCACCACAAGGCCTGGTGCTCAGGCCTTCTCAGTAAGTGTGGGTTGATTGATTGAATGAATGCATGGGTAAGTGGACTGGAAACTTTGTTACCCCAAAATTCCCTTTCTCTCTCTTTCTCTCACACACACACACGCACACACACACACAAGTTCACCTGTGTTCACCCTCTCAACTGCCCACACTATTCTCCATGAACTCTCTTGCAGCCAATCTCCAGCTCAGAGTCCTCTCCTGAGCCCTGCAGTGCTCTATCCCCAAGGGTTTTTGGGGCTCAGTGTTTCTTGGTCACCAGGCTGCCCTGCCCAATCATGCTGCTGACCACAGGAGTGCTTCAAGCTCTCTCTTTCCATCCTTCCTATATCCTGGTGGCCGCTCCCTTTCCTGGCTCCCTGGCTCTCAATTTCTCCCCGATACTGAGACACACAGACACTGATGAGCACTTACGCATGCGCAGGCACACACTCTGTCTCTCTTTTAACTCCCTTAGTCTTGCCCTTTGTTCCCTCATGCCTCTCATGAACTTCTGTTGACATCCCTCTGTCCTTCTCCCTCCATCTCTTCCTCCGCCCTCTCCTTTCCTTCCTGACTCCCTCCTGCCCTCCCCCTGGCTCAGTGTTTTTTGGTCTCTTCTCCTTTCTTCTCTTTCTCATTCTCCTATCTCTCCTGAGCACACACCCTCATACTTTTCTTGCTTTCTCTCTCTTTTGCCTCACCTCTCTGGTCCTGCGGAGCTGCCCACACTCTACCCTGTCTCTGGCTCCTCAAGAAGCCTCTGCCCAGTGCCCAGGGCCTTGGTGGGTCAGCTTGGAGGTTCCTGTGGCATCTGTTGAAGAGGCCCTAGGGTCACTGCATTTCCTCCTGGGGGTGACTTGGCAGTGATATGTTCTGTTCCTCACTTCTGCAATTGCCAGATGATAGCTTAGAGGCTGGAACTAGGGTCCAGACCCAGAGAGACACCCAGACTCCTCAGCTTAACCACTGACCCTGCAACAGGTAAGGGGGAGGGTCCAGTCCTGTTGGGAAAGGGGGAAGCCTATGAAAATGTCTTCAGGAGGCCAAGATTGTGCCCCTAGGCTGCAAATAGGTGGTTCTGTTTTTACTTTTTTTTTTTTTTTTTTTGTAATGGGAATTGAACCCAGGGCACTTTGCTACTGAACTACATCCCCAGTCCTTTTTATTTTTTATTTTGAGATTTTCTAACAAGGTCTTGCTGATTTGTCCAGGCTGGCCTTGAACTTACAATCTTCCTGCCTCAAACTCCTGAGTCGATGGGATCACAGGCATGTGTCACTGTGCCCGGCTGATTCTGTTTTTAAGGGACTGTTCCAGCAACTTTCTTAGGCCCAGGGTCTCATGTTCAGAAAGAAGGTCTTGTGATCAAACTTTTCCAGGGAGCCCAGCACACTTCTTTTGTACTCTGAGACCTAGGCAGAGCTGAGGTGACCTCAGGGGCTCACTAGGAGGTGATGCTGGTGATGAGAAGGAGCTACTCCGATTTTAGGGAGCCGAATGCTATCTGCTTTACTAGCTGTGTGTTTTTGGTCAAGTTATACCCCCTCTCTGTGCAGTTTCTTGAATTGTTAAATGAGGCTAATGCCATCTCCCTGGTAGGATTGTCAGAAGAGGAGGAAAGGTCTTGTACAGGGCTGGGTACTTAGGGACTCACAAAATGCTAAGTTTCCAGAAGATAACCAGGGTGTTGGTACGAAGGACCAGGCCCACCGCCAGTTTTGCCATCATATTCAGTTGCTAGTGACAGAGCTCAGGCTGGCACTTCCTTTCCTTTGTTGTCAGCAAGTCCAGTTATGGGGCTGGTGAGTGAAGGGAAGCCTGAGGGGACAGCAGGCTCTCTCGGAAACACCAGGCAGCTCTCTTCCACCTCTGACTAAATGCCCAGGTGTGTCCCAGATGCTTAAAACTTGGGATGGGGTGGGGAGGTTTCTCCCAGGAAAGCAAAAGAAAGAGCCGTCTTTATCTTTGGGTACTGACAACCCGGCCTGAGAGAGAAGTCGCCGCTGGAGGTGACTGGCTGTGGGCCTCGGTGGGCACCCAGGGTTTTGATTGCTGACAAACTGGGTCCTAGGGAAATTCAAGAGCTTCACTTTCCTTCTTTGCAGTTTGGGGATTAAAATACTCATCTTGTGGGTTTGTGGAGAGGATGGAGTAAGAAGCTGGGTGGGAAGTGTTTTGTTAATTGTAAAATGATATGCTAATGTGAGCCAACATGGACTACTAATAATGACCCTGTCATTCTTAACGTAAATGCCTTAGTTAAGGAATTTGTTTTCTCCTTGCCCTTAGTAGGGGTTGGTATGTAGTAAGTGCTTAAGCACATGCACTGAACACCTGATGATAAAGTGGTATGCTGTAGTTGGTAGAGAATGAACAGTGAGCCACAAGCCCAGATCTAACCCTGACACTGTGGTCACTTTGGGCAATCCCTAGTTTCTCCATCTGATCAATGAAGGTTTGGGTGAGAGATTCTTAGTCTATGGCGTTAATGATAAAACATGCCTCCAGGACTGAGTTTCTTCTTGATTGATTATGGAGTAGAAAGGGGATGTGATGAAAGACTGGGATCCTGTCTGTCTGTCCTTGTGTGGGGACCAGAGACTTCCCTCTCTTCACCCTAGGCCGGTGAACAAGGCTTTGTTAAAGAGGAGAGCTTTTTCTTCTTCTTCTTCTTCTTTTTTTTTTTTTTTTTTTTTTTTGATGCCCACCCTTTCCATACTGGGCACCCCAGTGGGCAGAGGCTTGGGCCCAGGAGGGCAACAACTGAGCCACAGCCTGGCAGCACTCCTGATGGGTCCTGGGAGCACTCACAGGTCTGCGTTGGGAATGGAGTCAGTTCCCAAAGGACAAATGCTGGGCTCCCAGCACAGCCACTTCCCTGAACTGGGAACTCTTGGGTTCTCTGGAAGCATGAAGAGAGCAAGAGAAGCCTCTGGTGTCTTTTTACATGTGCATGGGTATCTGGTTTTGAAGGCCAAATAGGGAGTTGGGTCTGGGTTATGTCCATGGTGCATGGAGTGGCACCTACGGGGGGGGGGGGAACTGGTATTGCTCCGATAGTTCCCAGAAGCAGGATTGCCAACAAAGCCAGCTGAGAGGGTGGTATTCCTGTGTGTCTTCAGCCAAGGGGGAACATGGAGCCAGACACGTGTGTGTGTGCATGAGTGTGTGTGTGTGTGTGTGTGTGAGAGAGAGAGAGAGAGAGAGAGAGAGAGAGAGAACACTTGGGGAGGATCCCGCTCAGCTGTTCTTCCCCTCCCTCTTAGTTTTCAAGAGGGGGACCCTTAGGGCCCAGGTTTGGAGCTGAGCTCCAGCGGCTGATGCAGAAGTGGGCAGTGCCCTTTCCGGTTTGAAAAGTCCATTTCAATTTTCCAAGTGCTTTACTGTTTACCAAACCCTCTGTCACACCCCCTCCCCCCAATAATCTTACTTCCTTTTTATAGCAATGCTTCAAGGTAGTCAGCACCCCATTTTGAAGATAAAAGTCCCAAGGCTCAGAGCTGGCAAGAGACTTACTTGAGGTTGTACAACCAGAGACCCGAACCCCCAATTCCAATCACTGTGCTTTCTCTCCAGCCACCCCTGGCTTCTTCTAAAAGTGATATAACTAGCTTGTGTGTAGCTGATTTGCTTGTTAACACGTTTCTGAGAATAGTAGGTAAGGGAGTGCACGGCTATTGAGCAAATTGCTTCATTTGGTGTCACAACTACCCTGTGAGGAAGGTTTTGTTGTCAACATTTTGTAGATGAAGAAAAGAAGGTTGGGAGAGCCTCAGCCAGGAAAGAAGAAAACTGGGAGCACACTCTTCAGGGACAGTGACTGTACTCTATGTCCTCCCCTGGGCTAGGTCCTGGACTGGCCCTGAGGGCACCAGCAGGACCCAGGACTTCCAGGCTGGGAAGAAGCCCTTGTGATTCTTGGTATAACAAAAGCCAGTGCACCGTGCTTGGGAGGCCCAGGGATGGAGGCACCTCCTCACTCCCTCTTTCCTGCCCAGGTTCTTCCAGGAAGCAAGGTGAGGGAGGGTGACTCACAGACAGGTGCCACCTGGGTATCTGGAGCAGGAGAGCGTGGTTAGGCTCTAGGTACCCCAATTCCATGGGGATTTCCTAGACCAGCTGAGTGGAGGCGGAGTCACATCATGTACTATGCATACCTGGTGTCAAGGTGGAGTCTCCAGGGAGGAGAATTGGAAATGGTCTTCTGTTGTCTTTCATTTCTTCCAGGAATGTTCTGTATATTTCAGTGTATAAGGCTTTGCCTCCTTGATTAAGCTTATTCCTGAGTATTTAATTTTATTTTTGCAGCATGGGGGATTGAACCCAGGGTGCTCTACCACTGAGCTACATCCCAGCCTTTTTTATCTTTTATTTTGAGACAGGGTCTGACTAAATTGGGGAGACTGTCCTTGAACTTGCCATCCTCCTGCTTCAGCCTCATTACAGGCATGCACCACTGGGCCTGGCTCTTTTTTTTTTTTTTTTTTTTAATTAGGGATTGAACCCAGAGGGGCTCAAACCACTGAACAACATCCCCAGCCCAGCCTCCCCTCACCCCTTTTCTTTTAAAGACAAGGTCTCGCTAAGTGGCGGAGGCTAGCTTTGAGCTTATGATCCTCCTGCCTCAACTTCTCCAGTTGCTGGGATTACAGGCATGTGCCATAGCGCCCAGATTGGCTTATTTTTGATACTATTATAAATGGAATTTTATTTTTAAACTAATTCTCTCTCTTTTTTGGGGGGGAGGTGGTAGTGCTGGGCATCTTGGGGATCAAACCCAGGGCCTTGTGCATGTGAGGTGAGTGCTCTACCACTGAGATACAAACCCAGCCCCTAATTCTCCTTTCTTTTAGGTCCATTTTCAAATCTTCATTTTGCCAATGAGGAAATGGAGACTCAGGGTCACAGAGTGAGTTTACCGTTTGAAGAAGGATTTGATCCCAGCTCGGATGCAAGGCAGGAGTCAGGTGGATACAGAGCAGAGCCTATCTTCCTTTTGCCTTTTTCCCTTTCTGACTTAAGGTTCCCCTTCAACCATATACTCCCTACAGAGCAAGGGGTTCTTGAATACAGTGGGTGTGCCCATAGGGAACATGTATGGGTCCCCCAGCCCCAGCTTCTAGCTCAAGCTCAACTGGCGAATGCACCCTCAGGCCTGCAGGGCTGTAAGTAGTTGCTAGTATAAGGAATGTAGATGAATTTGGATATATCTTGTCTTATAGCTAATAAATATTTAGACATTTCTACTCTTGACCTCAAATGCCCTCAATGTTAGGGGCTGGCCTGATTGTGAATCCAACTTCCGGACTCACAGTCTACACTGTGGAATTAACCAGCACATACTTTCTTCTGCCCAGTTCCTGATGGTCCCTTGTGTCTGACCATCCATCAGTGGATGGGAACCCCTTCTCCAGGTTCACAGGAGCTGGGAAGGTTTTCATTGGAGACGGGGCTGAATGTTGTATAGGGCAGAAGGTGGGAGATCCAGATGGC
The DNA here is from genome assembly GCA_025594165.1 of Tamias sibiricus. Taxonomy (NCBI): domain Eukaryota; kingdom Metazoa; phylum Chordata; class Mammalia; order Rodentia; family Sciuridae; genus Tamias; species Tamias sibiricus. Next base: position 23,116,594 of record CM046658.1, on the reverse strand, counting down.
AGAGTTAGAATTCTTTTGTCTCCATGAATATTTATGGCCTCCCTGTCCTACCCGCAGCTGAGGGCAGGGCGTGGGCCAGCTGCTCAGCTTTGATCCATCAGGGAACTGTGCCCATATGTTAAATTGAGTGGTCTGAGCCGCCTCCTTCTCCCGCCAAATGCTTGTCCTCTTCCTGAGCTTTTGAAAGCTTTGTTGGCATTAGCTGGAGGCTCTATCTGGAGCTGGTGGGAGAGCCAGTATGTGGGCCAGAGTTCCTGGGTCAGTGTTAAACCTAAGTCTGTTCCCCTGGCTCCAAGCTGCTGAGCCAATGAGGAGAGGAAGACCTGGTTATTTGGGGCCCATGTCCTATTCTAGTCACTTTGTACTCATCTTTGGAATCATTGTTAGATTGGTTGGTTGTTTTTTTTGTTTTGTTTTGGGGGGGGCGGGTGCCAGGGATTGAACTCAGGGGCACTCGACCACTAAGCCACATTCCCAGCCCTATTTTGTATTTTATTTAGAGACAGGGTTTCACTGAGTTGCTTAGCGCCTTCCCATTGCTGATGCTGGCTTTGAACTCGTGATCCTCCTGCCTCAGCCTCCCAAGCCACTGGGATTTTAGGCGTGCACCACTGAGCCCAACAGTTGATTGTTTTTATGGTACTGGGGACTGAACTCTGGGCCTCACACATATGGAATCATTTAATGAATTATAAGATTTTGCCAATGCAAAAATGGAGGTCACTTGCCTGGGGTGACATAGCAAGTAAATGGTGATCCAGGTACAAACTCTGGTCTTTCTGCCTCCAGAGGCTTTGCTCTTTCCATCCCATCCATCTACAGTGTACCTGCCACAGGAGGGACTGTGCCAGGATCCTTGAAATAGTTGTTGGAGGCTTGGTCTGTCCTTCCTTCCTTCCTTCCTTCCTTCCTTCCTTCCTTCTTTCTTTCTTCTTTCCCCTCCCTTCCCCCCTCCCTTTCTCCTCCCTTCCTCCCTTTCTCCCTTCTTTCCTTCCTTCCTTCTTTCTCTAGTGCCTGACACTGGGGGTAAGGGGATGAAAAAGATTAGTCCCTGCTCTCAAGAAGCTTCCATTCTGGTGAGGAAATAGTCACAGAAGTCAATATTTAAAACGTATTGTGAGCCAGGTGTGGTGGCGCACGCCTGTAATCCCAGCACTTGGGAGGCTGAGGCAGGAGGATCGTGAGTTCAAAGCCAGCCTCAGCAATGGTGAGGCACTTAGCAACTCAGTGAGACCCTGTCTCTAATAAAATACCAAAAAGGGCTGGGGATGTGGCCCAGTGGTGGATTGCCCCTGAGTTCAATCCCTGGTACCAAAAAAAAAAAAAAAAAAAAAAAAAAAAAAAAAAAAGAAAAGAAAAGAAAAGAAAACGTATTGTGTCAGGGGCTGTGTTGAACAGTGAGTGTGTCCAGTGCCAGTGTCCCAGAGAAGGAGGCGACTCCATTTTGCCTATGGCAATCAGGGAAGACATCCCAGAGGAAGCACTCTTGGCTTGTTTGTTTGTTTTCAGGACTGGAGATAAAACCCAGGGCCTGTGCAAGTGAGGCAAACGTTCTCCTGGGCTATATCCCCATCCCTTTTATTTTTTTATTTTTGGGATGGAGTCTTACTAAGTTGCTGAGGATCCTGCTAACTTGACTAGGCTGACCTTGAACTTGTGATCCTCCTGCCTCAGTCTCCCAAGTTCCTGGAATTATTAGTATGTGCTGCCACATCTGGTAGAAGCATTCTAGATTAGATCAGAGAGGTTAAGATTTTTCTAGGTAGAGCAATAGGAAAGGGCATTCTTAGTGAGGGTATAGCATGTGCAAAGGCACAGAAGAGAACGATTTTTTAGGGAAGCAGCAAGAAATTCAGCACAGCTAGGGTAGAGTATGAGAAGCAGAGAATTATAGGAGATGAGATGGGAGAGAAGCTTGGACTTATTCTGGGCAATGGGGAGCCATGGAAGGTGTTAGATCAGACAAGTCTCTGGCTGGCCTGTGTTGAGCAAGGTATCTCTCAGACTTTGGTGTGTATATGAATTACCCGGGAATCTTTTTTTTTTCCTTTGGTACTGGGGATTGAAGTCAGGGGCACTCAACCACTGGGCCACATCCCCAGCCCTTTTTTGAATTTTGTTAGAGACAGGGTCTCACTGAGTTGCTAAGTGCCTCGCCATTGCTGAGGCTGGCCTTGAACTTGCGATCCTCCTGCCTCAGCCTCCCAAGTGCTGGGATTACAGGTGTGCGCCACTGCGCCTGGCTCACCTGGGAATCTCATTAAAATTCAGATTCTGAAACAGCAGATCTGGGTGGGGCCTGAGTTCTGCATTTCTAACGTGCTGTTGCTGGTCCAAGGACCACTATTTAGGTAAAGAAGTGGGAGAGGGCTCACTGCTCACTCTGGCAACTGCTCTGGGGGTGCAGGTGATCCTGTGGGTTGCTGGGTATTTGCTCAATGGACAAATATTTCCCAAACTCCTACTCTGGCAAAGCTCTTATTGAGCACTTGGGATGGAGAGAGGAATTGGAAATGCCACTCTCTGGTTCACCACAACCTCTTACCTCCAAAACAGTCTGTCTCTCTGTTTCCACTCTTGCCTCCTGCTCTCTATTCTGCCCAGCAGCTAGTGCCAGGCAAATTGTGTGAATTATCTGCTTAATGACACTCCAGAAGCTCTCAGATGATCATAGGTGAAGATGCAAACTGGGCCTGGGCCTGTTGCTGTCTGATTATATCTCAGTGTTCCCATTTCTCACTCCTTTAGGGCTACACTGACCTTTTAGTTCCTTAAACATGACAAACTCATCCTTACCTCAGAATGTGATGGGCTTATTCCCACCACAGGCCCTTTGCACATCCTTTCTCCTGGAATAGCCTTCTTCTAGATCTCCCTCTGACTCGTTCCTTTTCACTTTTAAAATTTCATCCCAGAGAAAGTATAAACTTTGCAGCTTATACTATTTGGGGGGGAACTCTATGAAGAAAAGATATCAAATACACTATTATATATAGGACCTAGGAGGGGTCCTAGAAGCTTAAGGGCCACAGACTTCATGGTAAGTCTGTCTCTGGTTTCATTTATGTTACCTTCTCTGAGAAACCTTTCCTGACCACTCTATTTAAAGCAGCTCTTTGCCTGGTGTGGTTGTGTACACCTCTTATCATAGCTACTCAAGAGTCTGAGGATGGCAAGTTTGAGACCAGCCTGAGCAACTTAGAGAGACCCTGTCTCAAAAAGGGTTGGGGATGTAGCTCAGTGGTAGAGCACTCCTGAAAGCAGCTCTCTTCCAAAGCTCCATCATGTCACCATTTAAACATTTTCTTTATTGCCGGCACGGTGGCACACGCCTGTAATCCCAGCACTTGGGAGGCTGAGGCAGGAGGATCGCGAGTTCAAAGCCGGCCTCAGCAATAGTGAGGCACTTAGCAACTCAGTGAGACCCTGTCTCGAATAAAATACAAAAACAGGCTGAAGATGTGGCCCAGTCGTCCAGTGCCCCTGAGTTCATAGTGCTGTCTCATAGGTTTCTCTTCCTTTGATTCCTTTGATGTTAGGCTCTTGGGGAATCTGAACTTGATCTTCCTGAATGTTTCAGAGGCACCCCTGAAACATTGTGATGTCTCCAAATGAATTCCTTCTCCTCACTCCTATGCTATTCCTTTTCAGTATCATCTCCGTGGAGCCAGACCACCACAGCCCCAGTCATCTAGCTCAGAAACCTAGCAGTTCTCCTTGATTACTCCCTTTCTCTCAATCAGTATCCTATCTGTCACCATATCTGTCCATCAAATTTCCCAAATAAATCTTACAACTATCCATTTGTATCTATTCACTCTGCCAGGGCCAGGCCTCTGACCCTCCAGATAATTGTGGCTATTTGTTGACTCCCTGCCCCTAATCTGCAGCCCATGCAGTTTATTCTTTATATAGCTGAGATGTCAAAGCCATTTTCCTCAAAGCCATTCTCCCCAAACCCAGATCCAGCCTTGTCTCTTCCATGCTTTGAGACAGATTTACCATGAAGTCTGTGGCCCTTAAAAACTCCCCATTTTCTACAGACTTACACTGGCTCAATTTAAGATCTTTTTTTTTTGTACCGGGGATTGAACTCAGGGACACTCCACCACTGGGCCACATCCCCAGCCCTTTTTGTATTTTATTTACAGACAGGGTCTTTTTTTTTTTTAATATTTATTTATTTACTTTAGTTGTACACAATGCAATGCATTTATGTTTACGTGGTGCTGAGGATCGAACCCAGGCCGCGCACGTGCAAGGCGAGCGCTCTGCCGCTGAGCCACAATCCCAGCCCATACAGACAGGGTCTTACTGAGTTGCCAAGTGCCTCGCCATTGCTGAGGCTGGCTTTGAACTTGTGATCCTTCTGCCTCAGCTTCCCAAGTGCTGGGATTACAGGCATGCGCCACCACACCTGGCTCAATTTGAGATTTTTTCAGCCTTGCAATGGTGCTAAATTGATGTGTATTCAGTAGAAAACATACTTCAGATTTTGAATTTTGATCTTTTCCTGATAGTGTCTCATGATGGGCAATGGCAGTGAGCCACAGCTCCCTGGTAGCCATGTGAGCACAAGGGGAAATTACCAAGACTCTATGGTGTACTTGTTGCTAAGCTGGGTTAAATATATTAAATGAATATTCATTTATGCCATTTTCAACTTATGGTGGGTTTATTGGAATATGAGCCCCTTGTAGGTGGAGGAACATCTGTACTTACTACTTAGCCTGACATTCAAGACCCTTTCTGATTGACCAGTGTTTCCTTTTTTTTTTTTTTTTGTGGTACCGGGGATTGAACTCAGGGGCACTTAACCACTGGGCCACATCCCCAGCCCTTTTTTTTTTTTTTGTATTTTATTTAGAGACAGGGTCTCACTGAGTTGCTAAGTGCCTTGCCATTGCTGATGGCTGGCTTTGAACTCGCGATCCTCCTGTCTCAGCCTCCCAAAGTGCTGGGATTACAGGCGTACGCCACCACGCCCGGCCAGTGTTTCCTTTTTTAGCCCTTTCTCTCCTTACCTCCCTCAGACTTTCAAGTTTTCACCAAACTGAAGGTCTCAAATTCCTCTGAACACGGTACATCTTCTCCTGTTCTTGCAGGACTATGCACAGGCTGTGATTCTACCCGGGATTCTTCTTCCTCCATCAGGCCAGCTCTCCTGCTTCCCTCATCCCAGGTTATCCCTCACCCTTAAGATTGTGCTGGGGACTGGGGTTGTGGCTCAGCAGTAGAGAGCTCGCCCTCAGCACCATGTAAAAATAAACGCATTGTGTACAACTAAAGCAAGTAAATAAACATTAAAAAAAAAAAAAAAGATATTGCACTGGGCACAACTTCTCTGAATTCCCACCACACCTGCCACCTCCATCATCGGAGCACTTATCAGTCATCTATCTCTGAATCTCTCTCTTGCAAAATGATGTGTGAGCCATGCAGGGGCAGGGACCAGGACTGAGGCCTCAGTACCCTGCTCAGGTCCTGGAGCCCCATGTGCTTGTCTAATGACTCCATTAATGGGCGACTGGGCGGATGAATTGGGCTAACCAGTCTGTATGCCATGTTCACATGGTGGTATTAAAAAACAAAAACAAAACAAAAAAGATAAAAATTAATGCAAAAAAATTCATGATGGACAAAATATCAAAAATTTAAATGAAGACAGGATCACAGTTAGTGCCAGGCAGAGCCATATTAGAGTTTGGGGAAAAAGGGAGAATCAGTAATACTCCTTTTGATTTTAAAAATATTGCATTAAAGTATTATTTATCAGCTGGGCACAATGGTGCATAACTATAATCTCAGCTATTCAGGAGGCTGAGGCAGGAGGATCACAAGTTCAAGGACAGCCTGGGTAACTTAGTGAGCTCCTGTCTCAAAATAAAATAAAGGTTTGCGGATGTAGCTCAGTGGTAGAGTGTCCCTGGGTTCAATCCCCAGCGCCACAAAAAACATTTTTTTTCCCCTCTTGATTACTGAAGTTTTAGAGCCTTGCCTTACACTTTGCACCCAGGAAGTGCTGTACTTGCCTTACCCTCGCCCTGACCCTGAGGGAAAGACTTTCTTAACAAGCGTGGGCAGGCCTGGCACAGTGGGCAGGACACATGATGTCTTGGAAATATTTCCAGAGATAGTTGCCCTCCCCCATTGAGCCAGAGCCCCAAGAAGAAGGAAAACCCAAAGAAGAAGAGCCCAAAGAAGAAGGCGGCACTTCCTGTGTGGGTTGGGGGAAAGGGACATGACTTCTCCAAAGAACTAGAGTAAGCGCCTTGCCCTGCCTAGCTGTGGGCTGCCCCCACCCCTGCCTCTCTCAGGGATGACCAGCTTTGTGTCCTTGCCCTAGATACAGGGTCTTGCACATGAGAGTCCCAGATTAGGACTTAAAGAAAAGGGGAACTGAGATTGTAGAGCAGCAATATTCAAATCTTCTCTCAGGAATCTTTTTTGGGGGGGGCACCAGGGATTGAACTCAGAGGCACTTGATCACCGAGCCACATCCCTAACCCTGTTTTGTATTTTATTTAGAGATAGGGTCTCCCTGAGTTGCTTTGCGCCTCACTGTTGCTGAGACTGTCTTTGAACTTTTGATTTTCCTGCCTCAGCCTCTGGAGCTGCAGGGATTACAGGCGAGCACCCCCTCCCCCAGCTCTCTCAGGAATCTTTTCTATCCTTAAAAATTATTAAGGGCACACTGGGAATGCAGTTCAGTGGTAGAGCACTAGCCTAGCATGGGTCAGACCTGGATTCAATACCCAGTAAGACAGATAGACATGCATGCATGCACACACACCCACACCCACACACACAACATGAGAAGAAAATTATTGAGAGCCTCCAGAGAGCTTTGGTTTATATAGGTATATCTATCAATATTTACCATATTAATAAAGAAAGCTGGGCTGGGGTTGTGGCTCAGTGGTAGAGCGCTTACCTGGTGGTTGCGAGGCCCTGGGTTTGATCCTTAGCACCACATAAAAATAAATGAAGCCGGGCACGGTGGCGCACGCCTGTAATCCCAGCACTTTGGGAGGCTGAGGCAGGAGGATTGTGAGTTCAAAGCCAGCCTCAGCAATGGCGAGACACTTAGCAACTCAGTGAGACCCTGTCTCTAAATAAAATACAAAAAGGGCTGGGGATGTGGCCCAGTGATGGAGTGCCCCTGAGTTCAATCCCTGGTACTAAAAAAAAAAAAAAAGCTAAGACATTCTAAACATTTTCATTTTTAAATTAAAAAAACCCATGAACAAATTCCTTTCATGTTAACATATGTTTTTTTTTTTTTTATGGAAAAATAACTAGATTTTCTAAAACATAAATAAATTAAGGAGAAGAGTGGCATTGATTTATAGTTTTTACAAACCTCTTTAGTATTGGGCCTAAGAGAAGATAGCTGTATCCTCATAACTGCTTCCACATTCTGTCTGTTGACATGCGTTGTTTGGGTTGAAGTACATGAAGGAATCTTTCCTCATACAACTGTGCACTTGGAGAGGGAGGGATGTTTTAATGGCTTTTACAGATATTTGGTGACACTTCTTTGATACTACATCAATGCTCCACATATGGTAATTTATTTAATTCTATTCTTTTCTCCTGCCCCTGTACTAGGGATTTAATCCAGGGGCAATTTACCACTGAGCTATATCCCCAGCCTTTTTAAAATTTAATTTGTTTTTCCTTTAGCAGGGTCTTGCTAACTTGCTGAGTCTGGTCTTGAATTTGTGATCTTCCTGCCAGTCTCCCAAATCACTAGGTTTATAGGTGAGTGTCACTACTGCACCTGGCACAAATGGTAATTTCTTTTTAAAAAATATTTATTTATTTTGCTATAGTTGTACACAATGCCTTTATTTTTACGTGGTGCTGAGGATCGAACCCAGACCGTGCACACGTGCTAGGCGAGCGCTGTACTGCTGAGCCACAACCGCAGCCCAACAAATGGTAATTTCTTAAAGATTAGTTACAATGTAGAATGTGAATCATATTCATGAACTTTACTTATTTATATATATTTTTTGTACTGGGGGTCAAATCCAGGGGACTCTACCACTGAGCGATCCCCAGCCCCTTTTATTTTTTATTTTTGAGGCTGGTTTCTCTAAATTGTCCAGGCTGGCCTCAAACTTGCAATCCTTCTGTTTCAGCCTCCAGAGCCACTGGGATTGCAGGTGTGCCCCATTGTGCTCAGCTTCCATGATCTTTTTGTAACTCTTTACACTATAGTATATTGGTTTATCTTGCCATTTGAATGGATCTTTAACTCATGCATAATTTCATTTGGAAAATATTGGCTCAGTGATTTATGCAGGTCTTCTAAATGTCAGCCTTTCATTATATAATATAAAAGTTGCCTTCGTTAATATTTCCAGCAGTCTTGGAAAATTCTTATTTTATTTTTTGGTGCTGGGTATTGAACCCATGGGCTCATGTATACATTAAGCTTGTACTCTACCACTGAATTACACCCCAGCTAGAAAATTCTTAAGTATTAGAAAGCTGTGAAGCTCATGCTGGTAGATACAAAAAATTCCTGTTGTCCTGTGAACATTCAAATTTTACCATTGGCAACTAATCCTATCATTTGAAGTGACAGGCTCCCTTCATTTATATATGAGAAAATGTCTGGCAGATACCTGCTTCTGAAAAACCATAGCTTGTCAGTTATTTTGATGAGGGTGACCCATGAAGAAAGTTCAGTTCATAACTCAAACAATCAGAGAAGTGCTGTTTGCTGGCTATTGTTTTGTTTCCATTTGCCATAGAATTCTTTCATGTGTGTTTCCCATTTTACACACGGAATATTAAAGATGTGCACTAAAGTTGAACAAAATAAGTACTTTCCTCACTTTATGAAGGATACTTAATTAATTAATCTATTTATTTATTTTGTGGTACTAGTGATCGAACCAGGGCCTTGCAAAGGCTAGGCAGTCGCTCTACTACCAAGCTATACCCACAGCCCTTTTTATTTTTTATTTTGATACAGGGTCTTACTAAGTTGTCCAGGCTGGTCTTGAGCTTGTCATCCTCCTGCCTCAGCCTTGAAAGTAGCTGGAATTATAGGTTGTGCCACCATGCCTGGCTATGAAGGACATTTTAAAGTCAAATTAACTTTTAATTTATTTTTCAATTATTTTTACACTGCAAGTCCATGGCTGTGAAGAATACAGTGACTTCTAGCTCCGTTTGGTCTTACTTCCTTGCTTTGTGCTAAGGAGCCAGCAGTTTTGCTCACCGTTGCTTTTGCACCATTAGTACAAATGTCAACACAGTAGAAAGGAAAAAAATGTCTTGGTATTATTGTGAAAATAGTTTTTTCCTGGATTCTTATCCCCATCCCTAATTCTATGGCCTGCCCTTTGAGAACTATTGTCCTGGATCTTGGAGATCAGCTGGCAGGACTACATTGAGGACTGGAAAAGATCTCACGAGAGTAGAAGCTAGCAATTTTGCTGTTGGGGAAACAACATAAAATGTGCCCTCTGCCAAGCATAGTGGAGCACACCCGTAGTCTCATATTCATGGGAGGTCTCAAAATTTTAATTTCGAATTCTGTCTATAGAAAAATATTCACATTTTGAGCTGGGATTGTGGCTCAGTGGTAGAGTGCTTGCCTCGCACGTGTGAGGCACTAGGCTCGATCCTCAGCACCAAATAAAAATAAATGAACAGAATAAACATATTAAAAAAAGAAAAATATTCACATTTTATCAGAAAAATTAAAGTTTTTTATTTTTTAATTTAATTTAATTTTTTTTTTTTGTGGTACCAGGGACTGAACTCAGGGGCACTTGACCACTGGGCCACATCCCTAGCCATTTTTTGTATTTTATTTAGAGACAGGGTCTCACTGAGTTGCTAAGTGCCTCACCATTGCTGAGGCTGGCTTTGAACTCGCGATCCTCCTGCCTCAGCCTCCCAAGTGCAGGGATTACAGGCATGTGCTACCGCGCCCGGCTAAAATTAAAGTTTTTGTGATATGAATTTTTATGACTGGAAATAGATTTGTAAGATCATTATTTTATGTAGAAAGGAAAAATGCTGCTAATTAATTGGAAGATTATGTTGATTTTAGAATTTAAAAATATGCAAAATTAGAATATGTAAATTTATTAGTCTGCTATAACAAAATAATTGAGACTGGGCAATTTGGAAGCTGGAAGTTCAAGGTCAAGATTCTATGTATGGGGCTGGGGTTGTGGCTCATGGGTAGAGCGCTCACCTAGCACGTGCACGGCCCGGGTTCGATCCTCAGCACCATGTAAACATAAATGCATTGCATTATGTACAACTAAAGCAAATAAATAAATATAAAAAATTTAAAAAAAAGATTCTATGTGTTCAACCAGAAGAATGAGAAGTTATACTCCATTTATGTATGATGTATCAAAATGTATTCTACTGTCATGTATAACTAATTAGAACAAATAAAAGATAAATGGAAGAAAAAGATTCTCTGTGTTGAGGCACGGTGTCTGTTTGCAAGATGGCATCTTGAACACTGTGTCCTTACATGGTAGAAGGGATGGAAAGGTCAAGAAAGATTGCACCCATCAACCCTGAACCCTTTCATAAAGGTGCTTATCTTATTGATGAGGGTTCCACCTTCATCACCTCCCAAAGGCCACACCTCCTAATATGTTATTGGGGATGACGTTTCAAGATGAATTTTGGAGGGGACACCATCATTTCAAACCACAGCAGGGAGTCTTGGAGTTGATGAAATAGGATAGTTTTCTCTTGGTTCTTTATTAACCAGTACCTTTACATGGTCTTTCAGGCACAGCCAGGACCCTATGATCAGCTGACCTTTCCAGCCCAGAGCAATGGAGCCAAATGGCTCCTCCCGAGTGGATTCCGAGTTCCGATACATTCTCTTCCCAATTATTTACAGCATCATCTTTGTGGTGGGGGTCACTGCCAATGGCTATGTGCTATGGGTCTTTGCCCGCCTGTATCCTTCCAAGAAACTAAATGAGATAAAGATCTTCATGGTCAACCTCACTGTGGCTGACCTGCTCTTCCTGATCACTCTGCCACTGTGGATCATCTACTACTCTAACCAGGGCAACTGGATTCTCCCCAAATTCCTGTGCAACATGGCTGGCTGCCTCTTCTTCATCAACACCTACTGCTCCGTGGCCTTCCTTGGAGTTATCACTTATAACCGCTTCCAGGCAGTCACACGGCCCATCAAGACTGCTCAAGCCACCACCCGCAAACGTGGCATCTATTTGTCCCTGGTCATTTGGGTGTCCATTGTGGCCGCTGCATCCTACTTCCTTATCTCAGACTCCACCAACGCAGTGACTGATAAGGCCGGCTCAGGCAACATCACCCGCTGCTTTGAGCATTACGAGAAGGGCAGCGTGCCAGTCCTTGTCATCCACATCTTCATCGTGTTCAGCTTCTTCCTGGTCTTCCTCATCATCCTCTCCTGCAACCTGGTCATTATCCGCACGCTACTCATGCAGCCGGTGCAGCAGAAGCATAATGCTGAAGTCAAGCGCCGGGCGCTGTGGATGGTTTGCGCGGGTCTTGGCGGTGTTCATTATCTGCTTTGTGCCCCACCACGTGGTGCAGCTGCCCTGGACCCTGGCTGAGTTGGGCTACCAGAACAACAGCTTCCACCAGGCTATCAATGACGCACATCAGGTCACCCTCTGCCTCCTTAGCACCAACTGTGTCTTAGACCCTGTCATTTACTGTTTCCTTACCAAGAAGTTCCGCAAACACCTCACTGAAAAGTTTTACAATATACGCAGCAGCCGGAAATGCTCCCGGGTCACCACTGACACGGGCACCGATGTGGTCATGCCAATCAACTAGATCCCTGTCGATTCCCTCAAAAATTAGTCCCTGGTTGTTGGGGTCAGGCCCAAAATCTTTTCTTCCACGACATCCTGGATTGAGCTGGAGGAAGAAGGGATATTTGCTATAGTCACCTACTCTCTGGCAGTGGTAGGCCATTAAGTTTGGAGGCATCCTCACTCAGGGATGAGAGCAGCGGGGGACTGCTGGAAAAGCCAGAGCTAGAATGAGCCCCTCATATGCTTTTGGGCAAAAACTATGCTGACTTCGGCTGATGAACTTATCCTGAGGCTGATGGGTCTAGGAGCCACGTTCAGACTTTGGAGGCAGAGTCAGAGCCACCCAGTTCTCCCCACTGGGGCCACAACCTAAAGTTTAGGGCAATGTCTCCCAAGTGCTAAAGACGAAAGTGGGTATTTGGGAAAGGAATTTACTGTGTGGAAGAATCTTTGGGGCAGAGTTTGATGTAGGATGGTGCCATCCTCTTTCCACCCACAGGAACAAGGCCTTTGTGACATTTCTCAGGGGAAGTGGCTCAGTGGAATCTTTTGATTCACCCAGCAGCCTGTCCCAAATGGCAACCAGAGAAGATAAAACATGAACTATCAAAAACTAGAATGGGAGCCTATTCCTGGAGGCATATGTGTCTTTCTGCACAGGCCCCCTCAGGCCTGGCTCAGCTCTGAGTGAGGGGGAGAAAGATGGCCACCCCATCCATCTTTCTGTCTCAGCAGCTCCTAGGCCTGGCCATGAGTTCAAAGCCAGCTTTAGCAAAAGTGAGGCGCTAAGCAACTTAGTGAGACCCTGTCTCTAAATAAAACACAAAATAGGGCTGGGGATATGGCTCAGTGCTCGAGTGTCCCTGAGTTCAATCCCCAATACCTACCCCCCAAAATAGCTACTAATTAAATACCTTCTATGGAGCAGCCACCCACACAAAATTTGGATTTGTCCAGGTCAGGGCACCTTGATGTCCAGAGGCTTCTATTGAAACAGGCACTTAGGCTAGGAAGAGCCTGAGGTTTCTGCATGGAAGGAGCCTGCTTGATCTCTGGGAGGACCCTCCTAACCAAGCCTCCAGGAGGTGGAAGGGATGATTTATAATCCTAAGGGCTGGCAGGGGTCAGATTCTCTTGAGGATCTCTGCATACCTGCTTATGATTTTTGGCAAGTGTATGCAAAAGAGATTCAAATCTTACCCTGAGACAAGTACCTGCTGTGTGAACCTGGCAGCCTTAGATTCAAGGGATTGAAGGAGTTTTCTCTGGATTTCAGAGCCCTGTACTCATTCTGAGAAATCTTCATTCTTTGAAGCCAGTGTTCCCATGATGTAGCCGCCTGAAGCGCTTGGAGCAACAGAGCCGCGGGAAAAACTTCAGAAGCAAACTGGAGACAAACAGCTTTTTATTCTGATAACTTTTCTCTCTGGTTCTACCAACGACTAACTCACACCAAAAACACCACTAAAATGGCGACTGACCCGATCAGCAATTTCGGCCAAGTCACTCGAGATCCCGCAACAAGTCTCGTGAGACTACGGGAGGAGACAATGCCCAAATCTCCACGGCTCATAGTCAACTGCAATTCAAGCCAATCCCCAAACAGGGCTCCTGCATTTCCCCTTTTTGTTTTAAAAGAGGTAATGCTCTAGGACGTCTATGTGCAACCAACATTCTTACCCGTCATCGGATAATCAAGGCTGTGCCCTTGACTCCTGTCTTAGGTTGATATGTCGGCCACATGAGACTGTCCCGTGCGACTGTGCCTGTCTTAGGTTGTCCCCCTCTGGGGATCTTACCCGTCATTGGCTAACCAGCCATCCAATGGAGCCCTTTAGGATCGACTATATATGATGACTAACAGCCGTCCAATTGTGAGGAGATGTTGCGGCTTTAAGGCGACAAGCCTTTTGGTGATGAGCCAAATTGCATAGCATATCAAATTGATTAAACAAATCAGCTGCCCTAAGTTCCATCAAGTAACACACTGAATTCTCTAGACAAATACCCGCAAGGCATTATCCCGTAAAGTCCCAAACAATGAAAGATCAAAATGTCCATTTGTTAGCCGGGCGCGGTGGCGCACGCCTGTAATCCCAGCACTTTGGGAGGCTGAGGCAGGAGGATCGTGAGTTCAAAGCCAGCCTCAGCAATGGCGAGGCACTTAGCAACTCATTGAGACCCTGTCTCTAATAAAATACAAAAAAAGGGCTGGGGATGTGGCCCAGTGGTCAAGTGCCGCTGAGTTCAATCCCCAGTACCAAAAAAAAAAAAAAAAAAAAAATGTCCATTTGTTGTAACATGTTGATGTAGGAGGCCCCATGCATGTAGAGCAGAGGCCACACTGTTGGTGAGGTTGTTTGATGTTTGAGCAGCAGGGATGCTTGCGGCGGCCGCGATCCCTGCAGCTGTAGCAGCAGACGGCTTTTTTATGTTTAGACAATGCCACCGGCAAATCTTCAGGGCCCGCTACCTAGAAACTCAAGCATCAATTATTAAAGGAAAGGCAGTGCTATTGCAGCACTGAGTCAAGAGGCGAGTTGTCAAACTACAAAATAGAATAATTAGATTAGAAAATTAAAGTTGATTTTTGTTCACACACATCGCTGGTTGAGCTTCTACAAACATAAGTTGGAAAAATATCATATTTAGAACAAAACAAAGAAAGACTGAGGGTAATTACTGCATTAAAGATAGATTAAAGAAAAGGTAAAGGCACTTTAGAGAAATAATTTGTTAGCTGGAACCCTTGAGTCTCTGTATACAGAGCAATCTTTTACCTGTTGAGATAATTGAAATTAATGAGCTATTAAACAAATGAAGTTAATAACAAATAAACAATCTTAAGTCAAAACACCAAAATATCAGGTTATATAGTACTAGTCATATTGTTTGCTAAAGAGAAGTCCCAGGGACACCTATAAATCAAAATTGAAAGTACCTTCATTTATAAAATTATTTACCTAAATTGAATACTCTTAACCTAAAATGAATTAAAGTTATTTGGATCCATGTATATATATATATTTTCTTTTTCATAAGCGCTTTGTTCTTTGTGACGTCACACTGGACAGACGAACAAACATACAAACATATATTTGTGACGTCACATTAACATGAAATATAGACAAATGTACAGACATAAAGACATGTATAAAAAGAAAAGAAAAAAAAATACAATTGTGTGCAAACTAAAGAGAGATCTCCTCGTCCCGGCCGGGAGGAATGACACTTAAGTTGTGAAATATTTTGAAGGACTCTTTTGAGGGAATCATTCTATACCTTCATCTTGGTCCTCTTGATTTTGTACCTTTTTTATTAATCTTGATTCTTCAATAACTTCATCTTAATCATTTTGATGTGGTACCTGTTTTATTAATCTAGATGGTATCCATATTGGAGAGGATTCGTCTTTTGGAAAAACACAAACAGATCCTCTTCCCAAATTAATACTGGATCTGGACCCTTCCATGTACCTGAAAGAACATCCTTCCAGTAAACCAAAGGTTTATGTTGTTGGTGTGGATTCCAATGTCTGTCTCCAGCAGAATAACCATTAGAGTCTAAAGTTAAAAAATTTAAGGTAAACAGGGCAACTGCCAATCTGTCCTTAGGACTTTTCCAATTTCCTTCTTTTTGTTTTAATAACATAATTTTCAGTGTTCGGTTTGCTCTTTCAATAATGCCCTGACCCTGAGGATTGTATGGGATGCCTGTTTTATGGGATATATTGAATTTTGCGCAAAACTGTTTGAAAGATGAGGACGTATATGCGGGGCCATTATCTGTTTTAAGCATTTTGGGGATGCCCAATGCAGCAAAAGCTTGCAAACAATGAGATGTAACATCTTTAACTTTTTCTCCAGAATGTAAGGAAGCAAAAATCATGCCTGAGCATGTATCTATGGTCACATGAATAAATCGCAATTTTCCAAAACTTGGCTCATGAGTAACATCCATCTGCCACAAATGATTGGGCATTAATCCTCTAGGGTTAACTCCGAAATGAGGATTGGGCAAATGTGTCATACAAGATTTACAATCTTTTACAATTGTTCTGGCTTGCTCCTTTGTGATTTTAAACCTACGTTGCAAGGTGGTGCTGTTGACATGAAACTGGGAATGAAATAAAGTAGCTTGTTGTAGCGCTGAAAGTATAAATACTGTTTTTGTAAGTTCGTCAGCCTTTTGATTACCTTCATGGAGGGGACCAGGCAAATTAGTATGTGCTCTAATATGGCCTACGAATAGAGGTTCTTTTCTTGCCCACAAAAGTTTTTGTATTTGATAAAACAATTTAAAGGCTGGAGTATGAGGTGCTATTGGTCCTGCTAACTCTAATTTTGGGACGGCTTGTACAATATAGTGGCTATCTGAAAAAATGTTTACGGACTGGTCCCTAAAATTTTCCAGAGCTCTTACCACAGCTTCCAGTTCCACTAGTTGAGCTGATTTGTGTGCAGTTATGTAAGTCATATTTTCTTTTTTAGTGACTACTGTAGCAGTACCATTTGAGGACCCATCTGTAAATACATTAAATGCCTTAGGAATAGGTTGATTTTTTATTACCTGTGGAAATATAATAGGATGATTAATACAAAAATATAATATAGGGGACTTAGGAAGATGATTATCAAAATTTGCAGAAGTAGAGCATTTAACTATAGCCCAATCATTATCATGGAAGCATAAGTATTCAATCTGTGATGATGAATAGGGAGTAATAATAGTAGCAGGGTGAATGCCAAATATTTTAGTAGAAGTCTTAAGTCCTTGAAGAATAAGTTTAGCCACCATGGAGGTATAAGATTCAATTATACTTTTAGGAGAGACGGGCAAATGTATCCATAATAAAGGCCCTTGTTGCCAAAATACTCCTGTGGGTGTATATTGTGAAGAAATAATAATCAACATCAGCGGTTGAGTTAAATCAAATCTATCACAATGAGCTCCTTCGATGGCTTTTTCTACTAACTTTAAAGCTTTCCTAGCATCAGGAGTCAATGTTCGTGGTGAAGATGGATCAGGATCTCCACGAAGGATGTCAAATAAAGGTTTTAGTTGGCCAGTAGTGAGATTTAGTGTAGGGCGAAGCCAATTAATGTCTCCCAGTAGTTTTTGGAAATCATTGAGGGTGGTCAAATGTTCTTTATTTATTAAAATTTTGGGGGGTCTAACAAAAGTATCCATGATTTTAAATCCTAAATATAATATGGGAGATCTGGTTTGAACTTTTTCTTCTGCTATATATAATCCATATTTTTTTAAATTTTCTACCACATCACTGAATATATTAAATAAGATTTTTTGATTAGGGTGGGCCAATAAAATATCATCCATGTAATGTAGACACATGAGGTTTGGATATTTATTTTTAATGGGTTGGATAGCCTTGTCCACATATATTTGGCATATGGTGGGGCTATTAGCCATTCCCTGTGGTAAAACCTTCCATTGATATCTCTGATCAGGGCCATTATTGTTCATAGAAGGAACGGAAAAAGCAAACCTGGGGGCATCCAGAGGATGTAGGGGAATAGAAAAGAAGCAATCCTTTATATCAAGAGTAATAAGATGGAAATTTTCTGGAATAGCTACGGGACTAGGAAGTCCAGGTTGAGTAGGCCCCATAACTTGCATGGTTTTATTGATTTGTCTAAGATCATGTAACAATCGCCATTTTCCTGACTTTTTCTTGATCACAAATATGGGGGAAATTCCAGGGAGAGGTGGAAGGTTCTATATGACCTGCTTCTAATTGTTCCTGAACTAATTGGTGGGCCGCTTGTAATTTCTCTTTAGATAGGGGCACTGAGGGACCCACACTGGCTTATCAGAAAGCCATGGTATTTGAGTCAGTGGAACAAAATCTTCTATTGTTCCCTTCTTGAGGCATACCCATTTTAAATGAATTATGTAAATTGGGAAGGAGAAGCAACTGAGCAATTCTATCTCCTTGATTAACAGAAGTTATACTTTGGGGTGAGCTAAGCATTATTTTTATTTCCCCTTTGCAGTCTGAGTTTATTACACCTGGGGTCACTTGCAAACCTAACAAGCTTTTAGGACTACACCCGATAATAAGTCCTACAGTCCCTGAGGGAAGAGGTCCCCTGACTCCTGTGGGAATCAGTTGAACCCCCATTTCAGGTGTTAACACTATTCGGGCGGTGGAACAGAGGTCTAATCCTGCA
This sequence comes from Tamias sibiricus, assembly GCA_025594165.1. NCBI lineage: Eukaryota > Metazoa > Chordata > Mammalia > Rodentia > Sciuridae > Tamias > Tamias sibiricus. Next base: position 23,098,587 of record CM046658.1, on the reverse strand, counting down.
TTTCCTCTTGTTCCTCTGGCGAGAAAGTGGATGGGTAGTAGGGATTGTGTCGGGGAAGCATCTGAGTGGATGCTTGAGGATACTCCTTCTGCAATGCCCCGTACATTTGTGGGCCCCGGGGTATTGGGCCCCGTGCCCCGTTTTTTGAATTCCTGAACAAAGGATTTCCATGGATGTCAAATTTTGAATGGCACTTATTGGCCCAATGATTTCCCTTTTTACACCTGGGGCAGCGGCCTGGGGCACGATATGAGCTTGGTCTTATTTCTCTTTTGGGATTTTGCCTAGAATTGCCTGATTGATTATGATAATTTTGCCTGGAATATCCTGATTGATTATAATATCTACGTTTAGCCTTTGTGAAATTTCGAGAGGAAGCACCTCTCATTGAGGCTGCAATCACATTTCCTGTGACAAAGGCGTCATTTATATCTTTACATAGTTGTATATATACGGAAAGATCCTTTTTAGTTCTCCATGGCCTGATGGCTGCTTGGCACCATTTATTTGCATTTTCATAAGCTAATTGAACAACTAATGGCATAGCTTGGTCAACATCTGCAAACACACTACCTGCAGTTCTCAAAAGTCGATCAGCAAAGTCGGCATACGGCTCATTAGGTCCTTGAATCACTTTTGACAAGCTACCTTGTAGATCCCCAGGTCCTTGTACAGTTTTCCATGCCTCTAAGGCAGCTGCATTTATCTGAGCATATATATCTGGGTCATAATCTGTTTGAGCCTGTAAGTCTGCGAATTGCCCTTCTCCTGTGAGCATGTCTATATTATAGTTTTCAAACCCTGCAGCCGCGTTTCTTTTAGCCGTTTCTATACAAAGTTCTTGGAATTGCGATCGCCAAACCAAGAATTGCCCCCCGCTTAATGTTGCTTTACATAGACTTTTCCAGTCTGAGGGGGTTAAGCTAAAGGTGTTAAGGGACTCCAGCATACTCAACGTAAAAGGAGCTTGGGGCCCATAAGTCATTACTGCCTCTTTGAGATTTTTTATTGTTTTGAAATCTACTGACTGATGGACACTCTGTCCATTTTTCTTTTCAAATGCTGGCGGTTCCCAATGTATCTGTGAGTTGTCCTCGAGAGCGCATAAGCGATCAGAAAGACTTTTTATTTCTGTTTCTAGGGTATGCAAATGCCTAGTAATACCCTTCATATTTTCTGTAATGGATTCCACCCATGGGGGAGTAGAGGACACAAGTGACTCCTCTGCCTGACGGACCTTTTTCTCTCGGTCTTTTTAAATTTCTTTTTCCTCATTTTCTCAGGATCACTTTTACTAGATTCCTCACCACTGCTAATTTCACTGACAGCAATATCCTGAGGCCCAGGTTCCAGTGAGAGCAAGTATCCTTCAGCTTTCGCCAATAACTCCCGAATAGCTTTAATAGCTTGGATTTTTGTCATTTTTGGGTCTCTTCTAATACTCTCTTTACTGGTCTCAGTTGGCCCAGTGGAATCTACACTTTTTTGATCACTTTCACTTTTGTCTATATACTCCTCACTGAGAACAGAGTCAGGTATATCAAGGAGTCTTTGCATAGCCTCTATCACTTGGGATTCAGTTATATTCGAACCCATCTTTAGAGACCTTTCAGTTCTTACCTGTCCGCTCTGAAGTTCCCCGTACGGGCCGCCACCTGTAGCCGCCTGAAGCGCTTGGAGCAAAGGAGCCGCGGGAAAAACTTCAGAAGCAAACTGGAGACAAACAGCTTTTTATTCTGATAACTTTTCTCTCTGGTTCTAACAACGACTAACTCACGCCAAACACACCACTAAAATGGCGCTGACCCAATCAGCAATTTCGGCCAAGTCACTCGAGATCCCGCAACAAGTCTCGTGAGACTACGGGAGGAGACAATGCCCAAATCTCCACGGCTCATAGTCAACTGCAATTCAAGCCAATCCCCAAACAGGGCTCCTGCACCATGAAACTGGGACTCTTGTTTCTACTTTGCTAGGCAAGAACTGGCTTGCTGATTTTGATAAATGTCTCCCATTTGGTCAGTAACCTGCTTAGGTCTGGGACGGTAGCTGTGGGCGGGACCTAGCTGATGGTAACCAGGTGGCTACAGCAGCATACTTGTCTTTGCCACTTCCTGCCAAGGGACCAGGAATTCAGTTTTCTACCTCTGCATATTGTTACTTGTGGGGTAAACCCTACCTTGTTGGGTTCTTATGAGCAGTGAGTGTTATGGCAGACACCCCTTTATCAGGGTGACTGCTTATACCAGAGTCAGCCCTTTTCTGAGAATTTAACCCCCACAGTCCTCCAGTTGGAGCTGAAAGGATGAGAGGTGGGCATTAGATTCAGGGATGCTATTTCAGGCTTTGCAGGAAGACATGCGCACCCTGGAGCTGTGAATTTGCCTATGTGTTGGTCTGTGGATGTAGGGGCTGGGGTGGCCACTGTGTGAGTGTAGTAGAGAAAATAGCTCTGAGAGAAGATGTGCAGAGAGAAACCACAGGAGCCTGAAGGCAAGAGGGGACAGAACTTCCAGGGGCCTGCTGGCTATCCTCTGTACTCCTTCCTTTGGGTCCTATGAAATTCCCGTGTCAGGATACCTTTTCTTATCTTGCTTAATCTGATTTGAATAGAGTCTGTTACTTGCAACCAAAAAAGTCCCATGTGAAGTGTTTATTGCTACTGCACAGTGTTTCCTGAATGTCAGTCATTTGCATATCTTCTTCCGATGTTTGCAGTGTGGATGTATCACCTGGATGTTTACTTAATAAATATTTTCCTGCAGTCAATTTTTAGAACTTATGTTTATTGAAAAGGAAAAACTTAAAATTGAAAATGAAAACTAATGCTACCTGCCACAAGTAGAAGGTAAATGTAAGGATGAAAACATAACTAGTAAACATGTTTCTCTGTGTTCTATCTGAAGTTACTACATATGCCCCAGTGACTTGTATAGCACACCTCAGGGAACCCTGCTGTCATGAGGATAGTGCCCAGCATCTGCATTCAGTAATTGCTCAATAAAGAACAACAGATATTCATAAGATGGTAACTTATGATTACCCCCTTGTTTCTCCCAGGATGTTGTTCAATACACAGGGCAGGATCTTATGCCCACCCTGTGGCCTGGGATGTGAAAAGAGTATACAGTTGCCCCCTCTGTATCCATTGGTTCCACATCCCCAGATTTAACCAACTGCAGATTTAAAATATTTGGAAACAAAATTGCATCTTTACTGAACACGTACAGACTTTTTTTTTTTTTTTTTTGGTCTTATGACAAATATACAGCAAAACAACTATTTAACATACTGTTTACATTGTATTCGGTATTATAAGTGATCTAGAGTGATTTAAAGCATGTGGGAAGATGTGCAGAGGTTATATGCAACAACTACATTATTTTATATGAGGAACTTGAATGTCTGTGCATTTGGGTATCTGTGGGGGTCCTGGAATAAATCTCCTTTGGACACTGAAGAATGACTGCAGTTAGGTTGTAGCCATGCCCCAGCCCCGATCTCACCACCCCAGGACAGCCACACTTACTCCTACTGTATTCTTTGCCTGGTTGTGACCTCGGGAACCTTTTGTTTGTGACATAGCCCGGAACATCTCCTATAGGCAGGCTTCCCAAATTCCTCCAGGCAACATTTTAGGGCTGGGAGGACCCAACTTTATAGACCTTAATTATCATGATTATTGAGGTCAATCCATTTCAGTGTTTGTCATCCCTATCTTGTGGTGCAGGAACCAGATTTTAATCATCTAGGTATCCAGTTTCTCACACTTGCCTGTCTCCAAAGAGTGTGACTTCCTCAGGGTGTAGCATACACACCCCAGGGTGTAGCGCGCACACACACACACACACACACACACACACACACACACACACGGACATACATATGCATGCACTTTAAGTGGGTTTAAAGAGACTCTGTGGGGACAGATGGGGAAGAAATTAATACATGTTCTTCCAAAGTCCATATTTTAATGGAAGATGTGGATGAGGATCAGAACATTTTGGAGCTGGGAGGGTCCAACCCCTTTGTCTTGCTAAGGGGAATAAAGAGCTAAATTATCACGGAAGTTACACAGCATGAAACTGCAGCAAATTCAGGGCTGGCTATTTGCTTATTTCTTTCTTCTTGCAGTGGTGTCAGGGGTGCTGGGAAAACCTGAGTTGTAATTCTTTTTATGAAATGTCACCAGTTAGGATTTCCAAGATGCCCTGTGCATCAGGAAGGGCTCAACCTACAATCCACACACCATCCCCCTACCTATCTCTTCCTTTTCCCAGGAAACCACTGTGATCTCAGTTGGTGAACTGTTGGCTCACACAAGACCTGGCTTCATCAAGATGAGTCACAGACACTAGAGTGGTAAGTGCGTGTCTTAGTGATTAGAACTGGGTGTGTTTATACCTATTTGTACTCATCTGTGTTAAATCTGTCCTCAAGACATAAGGCCACAAAGAGATACAACAAAAGCCTCTTCTAAAGCACCCGGTTTTTGTGCAAAGTTTGTATTTCTGTATAACAAATCATAATCCTCCTGACATCCTGCCAGTGAGCCATCTTACCACCTACTCGCCCTCCCATCCATCCATCCATCCATCCACCCACCAACCCACTCATCCATCCATCCAGTACCCAACAAACACCCGTGAAGTGCCTATCACAGGTTTGTTTGTTTTTGCAGTTCTGGGGATCAAACCCAGGGCCTTGCACATGCTAGACAAGCACTCCACCACTGAGCTACACCCCCAGCCCACTTTTAAAATTTAAGTTTATTTTATTAAATAAAATAAAACAGATTCTCGCCAAGTTGTCCAATCTGGACTCAAACTTGTGATCCTCTTTCCTCAGCATCCTAAGCAGCTGGAATTACAGATGTGTACCACCATGCCCTGCTAAACAGTTTTTTTTTAAATCTGTTATCTCACTGAAACCTTATACCTTCCCTAAAAGATAGGTGGTTTTATCACCATTAAAGAACAAAATAAACAAGGACCTGAGTTGGCTGAATAAGACACAGTGGCTACCTCCCAGGTGCTTGGTGCAGAAGGAAGGGGACCTATTTGTTTTTCACTGAGCCCAAGTTATTTGCTTGCCACTTTCACATATCCTGTCTTACTGAGCACTCACCTCACAACCACCCCACCAAATAGTTATTTTCATGCCCATTTTACATATGAGTAAAATTAGGCTCAGAGATTGATAAAGGTAAAGGAGCTGGTAAGTGGCAGAATAATATTGAAACCTAGATCTTCCTCAGAAAGTAGTGTCCCTTCTTCCCTTCTTGCCTCCCCTCCTGACCATGTGATATAACCCTCATCCAGTCCCTCTAAGCAGGTGCTGGGGTAGGAATCTACGGAACAGCATCGAGTGGGGGCCTCTATCTTGCTACTTCTGGCTTCCACTTTGAGGTCATTTATGCTCCCATGCAGGCTGAAGTCCCCTAGGGATTCTTCCAGAGTTACATACGGGTTTCTCTTTCCCTGTATCCCTCCCCACACTTGGCATTATCCAACTTTCAAATTGCAGGCAGGCGTGAAGTCAAATCCTAGTTTTAGTTTGAATTTCTGTCAGATGACTAAAGAGTTTGTAAACAGGTATTCACAAAGTCATTTGGATTGGAGTTGAAATAATTCTGACTCCAAAGCCTGTGCAGTGTCTCAGAGTGATCAATACAATGGCCTCTGGGGCCCAGGGCTGAAGTTCCATTTCTGGCTATTCTATGATTTGGAGTAAGCTACATAACCTCTCTGGTCCTATTTCTTCATCTGTAAGATGGGAATAATTTTACTGTTTACATAACAAATGGTTTTGTGAAATTAGAATTGGCCAGGACAATGTGTGGCCCAATATAAACATAGTAAATGTTGTGCCTGTCCTAATGGATTGTGTGTTCTCCACACAATCTCCCCTGCCTCTTTTTGCCAAGTTAATATTGTGTAACCCTGTATTTTCCTTAGAATGTGAAACTGTAGAGAGGAACAGAGTGTGACTAGTCAGGCTTTCCTTTTATTTGACATCCCAGGTCATTCTACAATACATTCAGAGGGTGTTTTAAGAAGTCGAAATTGCCACATGTGTGAGTCAGGGGATTGTGATCTTCGAATGGAAAAGATGAATTAGTTCCTTTTTTTAAAATTATTTTTTGGTACTGGGGATTGAATCCAGGGGCATTTTACCACTGAGCTACACCCCAGTCTTGTGAAGTTGCTGAGGCTGGCCTTGAACTTGTGACCCTCCTGCCTCAGCCTCCTGGGATTACACGTCACTGGGATTACAGGCATGTGACACTATGTCTGGGTGAATAAGTTCCTTAAAAGTGAGGATAGGGCATCAGAGAACACTATCAACAGAGTGAAAAGGCAACCCATGGAATGGGAGAAAATTTTGCCCATCATATATCTGATAAAGAATTGACATCTAGAATATATGGAAAACTCCCATAACTCAATAAAAAACCCAAAAAGCTTGATATGAAAAAAACATATAAAGGACTTGAATATATATGTCTTCAAAGAAGTTATACAAATGGCTAAAAGTCACATGAAAAGATGTTTAATATCACAAATTATTATGGGAAAGCAAATCAAAATGTCAGTGAGGGCTGGGTTTGTGGTTCAGCGGTGGAGCTCTGGCCTAACACGTGCACGGCCCGGATTTGATCTTCAGCACCACATAAAAATAAATGCGTCGTGTATAACTAAAGCAAATAAATAAATATTTTTTTAAAAAGTCAATGAGATTGAAAACAGAAAATAATAAAGTGTTGGTGAGGATGTGGAGAAACTGAAACTCTTGTGCTCTGCTGATGGGAACAGGAACTGGTGCAGCGGCTGTGGAAAACAGCATGGTGGTTCCTCAAAAAATTAAACATGGATTCACCATATGATCTAGTAACTCCATTTGTGGGTGTATATCCAAAAGAATTGATAGTAGGGACTTGAACCAATATTTGTACACTGGCGGATGCCATGGTGCATGCCAATAATCCCAGCTACTCAGGAGACTGAGGCAACATCAATAGTAATAGCAACACAACTATTTCTGAATAGTAAACCAAAAGGTGCAAGCAACCCAAAGACCATTGAGGGATTAATGGATAAACAAAATGTGGCACTGACACATAAGGGGATATTTTGTCTTCAGCCTTAAAAAGGAAGGAAATTCTGATATGCTACAAACATGGATGAACCTTGAGGATGGTATGCTAAGTAATGGGAAGTTGGTGTTTAATGGGTGTAGAATTTCAGTTTGGTAAAATAGGAAGGCCCTGGAAATGGACAATGGTGATGATCACACAACCATGTGACCCCACTCAGTGTACTGGACTGTGCACTTGAAAAGGGCTAAAATGGTAAATTTTATGTTATACCAATAATTTAAAAAATCTTAATAAAAAGGAGAGGATGGGACAGAGGAGCAGATTTGAGTGGAGTGAAATTCAGTCCCCCTTAGATGCCTTTCTCACAGTGAGTTCTCAGGTTCAAGGTGGTGGACAACTTCAGTCTCAGTGTGTAGAAGACTGTAGCCAATAAAATCCTATACACGAAAGGTGTTTTTGATGCATGTGGCTGTCTGAGGCAAGGTGGGCCTGTGAAAAGGGCATGAGTGTTCTATCATTCCACCAAAGTTTAGTGACCTGCCATGTGCTATAGGGACAAATTAAAAAAAAAAAGACAAGATTCCTTCCCTAAGTCCTAAGTCTCTAGCAATGCTCACAAGGCTTGTGAGAATCCACTCTAGGCATCTCTCCCAACCGTATGTTCAGAGATGTCTTATTGGTGGCTTGAAATCCACCATGTTGGGAGTATTTACACCACAGAAAAGAGTAAATGGTACAAATCAGGGCTATTATAGTTTGAATTTCAGCTCTGTCACATACTGACTTTGTGATCCTGGGCAAATCACTTCATGTCCCGAGCCTCAGTTTTTTTTTTTTTTTTGTTTTTTTTTTTTTTTAATTTGGAAAGTATGTATAATAAATGTTAATTCCCTTCTCATCCCTCTCAGAGGAAGAAGCATAATTTGACACTGGATGGGGGCATTGATTACGCTTGAATGATAGGGAGCCTGCTTCTCTTCAGGTCATTGTTGATGCCCTTCCCCCATCTCCACAGTTGGCATCAGTGTTGCCCCTGTCTGAGGGTTGGCCAGAGAGGTGGTGTCCCAGAAGTAACTTTACACATACTTTACACTTATTGTGTACACTGTGGGCACAGGGGAGCAGGGAGGGGCTGGTGGGGCGTGGAGGAGAGGAAAAGGAAGCAGATGATTGATGGTCTTTGTGGTCTGTTGTTTCATTGTTTATACTTGATCATAAGGCCTGATAATGGTTCTTAATGTTAGGAATGTTTTACCACAAATGACCTTGAACTATAGCAGACCTCAAAGTTAGTTCAGGAAAGCAAGAGGGGAAAAGGGGAAGAACTTGGGTGGATTTGGATCTGAAGTTGTCCCCTAGCTCTGCCATCACTAGTTGTTTTTGCCTTAGGTAAAATCTGCCTGTCTCTGAATCTCAGTTTCCCCGACTGTAAAAATGCAAACAATGATAACTATTGCATAGTTGTATTAGGAGGTTCTGGGGAGGGAGTGAAAAGAAAATAATTTTGTAATCCGTCAAAGACCATTATGTTTATCATCAAACATGAACAATTACCTATAGTGATTAATGGCCTAATATCTATTCTCTCCCTCTTCCTAAATCACAGAATCCTATTTTAGCAGTAGTCATGCACCTCACCAGAGTATGACATTTTCTTGTAGCTAGTTTCTGTGACTAAGTTCTGGCCAATGAGATGGAAGTTATAGGGGAGAAAAAGAATTTTCTATCTACCCTTCCTAGTTCAAGCTAGGACAGAGCCTTATAACAAAAAGAGAGATTAGCAAGAGAAAAAGAAAAAGTTTATTTACTTGTATATCTCACCTTTACATGGGAAGTACCCAAGGAATTAGTAATTCTCTAAGAGAGTCTGACCAGGTAACTCACCCACTAGGAATCCTTCTCTGGCTTCCCTCTGCTTCTTGAAGAGAATCAAAACTCTTCCCTAAAGCTCTAAAGGATCTGCTCCCTATTTCTCCCAAACCTGTCTTCCATCGTGTTCTGGGGCCTTCTACAGTTCTTCTTTTCCTCAAACTCGCAGTTCTCTCTCACCGCTTAGCCATTGTGTCTTCGTGCCATCTGCTAATACACCGTCAGATCACCTCCGACTCTTCTCTTAGAGTCGTTTCATGGATCCTTCTTCAACTTCCCAGACTAGATCAGATCCCCTCACTGGACCCTGATGTTAGGCTCTGTTACAGACCTTAAATGCTGTGTATCTCACCTCAGTAGTACTAACACAATTCTAATTGTCCATGTATTTGTGTTTATCTGATTAATACCTGTTCTCCTCAATACAACATCTATAAATCTGTAAGCTACAGGGGAACAAGGGCTTGGCCCGTGTCCGTTCACCACTAAATCCCCAGAATCTTGATCATGTGATCATTTTCAGATTAGAACAGTGAGGCTTGTCCCAAGTTCGTACAACAAGCAGAGGGGATTTGACTCTAAAACTTGCCCTTTTATCTTTTCACTCTGCTGTCCTCTGAGATGGGAGAAGATTTGGGACTCGGCCATCCCTGGGCATGTAGCTCTAGAAACCTCATTTGCTTCCTCAAGCTTTTGGAAATAAATCTGAAGGGGCTGATGGTTTGCCTGGCATCAGAGGGATGAGGAGAAGTTCTCCTTTTGCTACTCTTCCATTTACATCTTTTTCTTTCTTTCCTTCCTCCCTGTCTCTCTTGCTCTCTTCTTTCCTTCCTTGCTTCCCTCCCTTCCTTCCAAAACATGAAGTGTCCTTCTCACTGCTAGACTCTGTCCTGGGAGATGGCGACAGAGATAAATCATACAGCCTCTGTCCTCAAAGAGCTCAAAATCTAGTCCAACAGAGGTCTAGACTAGTAAATAAATTACACCCAATATGGTTTCCTTCTCTGTAAAATGGATGCCATTTTTAATACTCCAGTCATTTGGGGGAATATATGACTAAAACTGATTCTGTGATTGAACTTATGAAGGAATAACCAATGAACCCTAGGACTGAAAGGGGAGTAGGTGAACCAGGCTCAGAAAGCAAGAGGGTGGGCAGCTAACCAAGTCCATGTTCCAGGAGCAACATGAAGGGGAAAATGCCACTAGCATTGTCACTGTCACTCTTCCCACTGAGACTACTCCAGCTGCTTCAGTGTCTTTAAGGCTGTCCCTGAAGAGTCAGAGTCAAATGCTCCATTTAGGAGCATCCTGTGAACCCAGCATGGGCTACCTGACCAGACTTTTGCTACCTAGAAGCAGAAAGAAGATATATCTGCTCCTTTTCTGATGCTCAGACACCATTGTCCTGTGGTTCTTGGGTGCTATCAGGGCCAAAGAACTTCTTCGGAGTTCATCTATCCATCAAGTCTCTGGACAGTGCAGCTGGTAGGCAGCAGGCCTGAAACTTGAATAGCAGATAGGATACTTGGTTGCAAGCAACAGACATCATCTCTGCCTATTTTCAGCAAAAGATAATTTATTGAAAGTATATAGGTGGGGATTAAGGAATTTATGAGTAGCTGGAGACAAAGGTGGAGGAGAGAGGAACCAAAAGAGATCTGGAAGGCCTAGCATCAGGTTGTAGATGTATATTCTACAGAGAGCTGCTACTACCACCGTGAGGAGCAATGTTCAACAGGATCTCCTATCTAGGCTGTGGCATCTCAAAATTCAAATTATCAGGACAGGTCTGATGGGATCAACCTTCATCATGGGCCAGTACTGCAGGGCAAAAAGAATATGGCTTCTTTAGGGAAATGGGTCATCTTGAGTTACTTGATTAAAATACTATTGGGGAAGTGTTATTTCAATTATATATCTCCACAATTATGCCAATAATGCTACATAGCTTAGAATAATCACATGCTTGGAAGCATGGAACAATAAACATATTGCTCATACATTTGATGGCCAACTTGGCAGCTCTACTGGTCTGGATTGCTCTTCCTTATATGTGTAGAGGTTGATTGGCTATTGTTTGATCTGGTTTGACCTTGGCTGGTATCTCAATTCTGTTTCTCCAGTAGAGTAGTGTAGTGTGATCCCACAAGTATGGCAGAGGCACAAGAGAGGGAAACCTATCACACAAGTGCTTTTTAAAGCCCCAGTTTGTAAAGTGTATTTGTCATCTTTCTGTCACTCTAACAAAATATCTGAGGCAATTAACTTATAAAGAAAAAAGGTTGGGCTGGGGATGTGGCTCAGTAGTAGAGCACTCGCTTTGCAAGTGTGAGGTCATGGGTTCAATTCCTAGGAGGGGGTTTGGGGAGAGAGAAAAGGTTTATTTTGGGCCATAGTTCTAGAAGTTCCCATCCAAGATCAGGTGGCTCCACTGTTTTGGGATCTGGTAAGAGCAGCAATCATGGTAGGTGCACATGATAGAGCAAATCACTTACCTTATGAGCCAAGAAGCAGAAAAGGAAGAAAAAGAGACCAAGGTGCCAAAAGCCCCTTTGAGGGCACACCCCCAATGACCTAAGGACCTCCCACTAGAACGTACCTCCTAAAGGTTATACCACCTCCCAAAAGTATCACCCTAGAGACCAAACGTTTAATACATGGACTTTTGGGAACTTTAACATTCAAACTGTAGCACATGGCATTTAATACCCTGTTGGTCAAATCAAGTCGCATGATTAAACCCAACATTAGAACAATGGAGCATAGCAAAGTTTCATGACAAAAGGGTGTGGCTGTGGAGAAAGGTAAGGATCGGTGCCATTTTTGTAATACACAGGAAAACAATTCATGCAAATAAAAGGAGACAGTATCTGTGGCAGACATTAAAATCCAAGTTCTCTCCATGTGTCACACCACCTAGGACCCCAGCAAAGATGCTTATTTCTATGAAGGACCTCTGTCTTCACTCAAGGAATTCACTAAAATGTCAGCTCTATGAGAAAAGGGATATTTATCTGTTTTGTTCATCATGTAATTCCAGTGCCCAGAACAGTGCCTGATATATAACAGGTGCTTGCTAGATATTGGTTGAATGAAAGTGGGGTTTTGATCTTACCTTATTCATCTAACAAAGTCTTCTCACCTTTTGTAGGGAGGCTGTGTGTTATGGAGCAAAGGACTTAGGATTGGGGAAAACAAAAACAAAAACAAAAACAACCTGGGTAGAACCTGGGTTTCCTCATTTACTACTGGGTGATCTTGAGCAAATTGTTCAGCCTTCCTGAGACGCAGCTTCCTGTGGTGGAAATCTTTTGTGGTGACTCTTGAGTGCGATTTCCATTTCTTTCTGGTAATTGCCTCTCACATCTACATGTTTACTGTGATGGGGCTTCTGTTATAATGTGTCCCCATCCTCCACCCCTATCCTGGCTGATTGGACCAGGGGCATGGGTCTGACCCAAATGGATCAATCAGAGTCCCTTGCCCAGGATTTTGTAATTCCAGTTTTGGTCTGGCTGGCCTTTTGAGTGGAGGCGAGAGGAACTCAGAAGCTGGTAATGGCCGTTTTTCACCATAGAATTGATTACAGCAGGAGAGAATAAAGCCTTCCTCCTAGGTTATCCTTAGGCCCAGCTATCTTTCACACACAGCTAGATATATCTCTTGGTATAATGGTTAAGGGTGCCGTCTCTGCACCCGGACTACCTTGCTTTAGATGATGGCCTTGCCACTTCCTAGTTGTGTGACCCTGGGTGAGTCATGTAACTTCTCTGCATCCTGGTTCTCTATAAAACGGAAATGATATTATTATCTACTTCATGCAGTTGCCCTAAGAATTAAAAGTGTGTGGAACAATACCTTACACCTGGCGAGTACAAGGTAAGCATCTATTGTTATTGAAGTCTCTGAATTCCAGGTCATATCCTTTGGGCTTTAAAATTAATTAAAATTAATTCCCCTTATCTCCCCAAGTTACTTTTCTGGGGAATAGGCCACTTCAGTGAATTGTTGATACCAATGTGGAATATCTGTTCAATATCTTTTTTCATTTGTGAAATGGTGAATGTTAAGGATCTCGAGTTCTTAGGGGGTAGCGAGTATTAAATGAGATGCGTGAAACTTTGGGCACACCGCAGGTGCTCAATATGCTCAAGCTCCCCATTCTTCCTATCCTGCTTGTCTAGACTCTGTCCATCTTCATCTGCCTTTGCCAGGCTGGAACCAAGGCAGAGATGGTGCTTCTGGTGTGGGTGGTCTTGCCTGTAGCTTGGTTTGGCCTCTTTCTAAGGTGAGTCTGATCTGTTCTGACAGGTTTCTCAGAATACACACCTTGACACCTCATTCTACATTCCAGGGAGTGAGTCACTGATCCTGAGGTGCTTCCCCCAGGAAGTCTTCATCTTTGATCCACTCTATATTTTCTTATTGCTGGGGGAGCAACTAGGGGCACAGCAGCCCTTTTAGGAAAATAGAGACCTTTACCCAGTTTTCCTTCTTGGTCCCCTGCCAGCATCCTCCTTTTACTGGTCCTCTTGGAACCATAAGAGAAAGGAAAAAGATGTGTCACTAACTTAAGAGGACATGGGGCAAGAGGCCTGGAGTTATGGACAGAGTTTCTTGTTTCCTGTGATAATCCTCCATCCCAGGGTGGAGAAGAAGTCCACTATAGAGACATTTTCCTACACTGGACCAGCTTCCTCAGCCTTTCCAGCTCCTCCCTCAGGGCCTTCTGTCAGCTCATGTACCCCTTGGGCCAGCAAGGGCATGAAATGTGGTTAAGAGGGGTGGGTGGTTCCAGACCCAGTTTATCTCCTGTATCCATTTGTCCCTGGGCTGACAAATAAGAAGGTGATTCCCCAGAGCTGAATCAGATGTTGTCATTGTCCTAGAACTTGCCCTTTTTCTTCTGTGGGGAGAGCAGTTGTGGATCTAGAAAAGGTCCTAAAGTGTTGGAGGGTGCTCCTGGAGACCCACAAATCACAATCTTTAGCCTTCTCCTGCCATGTTGGCCTGGTCCTTTATTTTGTTGTCATTGTTGTTTTTCTTGTGGTGGCAGGGATCAAATCCAGGACCTCGTCCATGCTGGGCAAATACTCTACCACTGAGACACATCTCCAGCCTGGCCTGGTCCTTCACAGGGATTCTCCCTCGGTTTCTCTATTTATTTCTTCACCTGATCCTGAACATAGTTTTAGACTCTGCATGTTACCTTTTTCTCTTAACTGAATCAGTTAAGCCTCTGCTGAGCTCACACCAAGTCCTCCACTTCTTGGATCCAAAACCTGAGACTTCCCATCTAGGATCTGCCTCTGGAACTGGGTCAGTATCCCCTAGACCCAGCAGCCAAACATCCTCCCATCTCCACCAGTCCAACGTTCTCCATGCCCAAGTTGACTTTGATTACTATAGTGTGTGTCTTGGTCAAAGAGACAGCCTGGAGAAGCAACTTGGGATCTAGAAAGAGACAGGCTGGGCCAGGCTATGAGGCTGTGACCACTTACTTGCTGTGTGACTTTGAGCTAAGTATCAGTTTCCACATCTATCAGAGAGACAAATAATCCCCTATCTTGGAGTTGGGCATTTTTTGTTTTTGTTTTTCTGGTACCAGGGATTGAACTCAGGGGCGCTCAACCACTGGGCCACATCCCCAGCCTTTTTTTGTATTTTATTAGAGACAGGGTCTCTCTGAGTTGCTAAGTGCCTCGCCATGGCTGAGGCTGGCTTTGAACTCGCGATCCTCCTGCCTCAGCTTCCCAAGTGCAGGGATTACAGGCATGTGCCACCATACCTGGCTTGAGTTAGGCAGTTTTAATAGTGACCCATCTAGGGTACTTAGTACATCGTAGAAGCTTGAGCAATGGCTTCTCCATAGGCCACTATAGGAGAAAAGGAATTTGGTATCTTCATTATTCTTCAACTATTTAATTTCTCCCTTGCCTCATAGCTTTTCAGAAGACTATTATCAGATCAAGATATCAGCATGGAGCTGGTGGTCTGGTCTGGGAACCGGAAACGGTGTCATGAGCAGCTGGTCACTGACAGCGATCAGATGCTGAGCAAAGGTGGCCCAGGAACATAGCATGTGATCCTAGAACCCAGCTGCTCAACGGAACCCAGCAGATTCAACTCTGTTGAACCATGGGCAAATAACATCATTGCCTGTAGCCTCTGTTTCCCCATTTGGTATATGAGATGTAAAATAGCACCAACCTCATAGAATTGTGGTGAGGACTAAATGAGGTCACCTGTGCTGAGTTTATAACGTGAGACCTGTCCCAACGTAAGCACCTCTAAAAGTTATACACCTTTGATATACAAGTCAAAGTTTTCATTACTTGGTTTCCTGTATAATATGATTTCATTCAGATAAAACTCCAGGAGGGGAATTACTGCCTCCTAAAATACATTGCCAAATTGCTTTTAGAAGAGTTGTGCCAGTTACAATGTCGACAGCAAATTATGTAAGAATTGATTTTGTCATATCGTTGCCAGCCATGACTATTATAATCATTTTTAGTTTTTAGTAATATATAAGGGATTTTATAGCTGACTTCATTTAAAAAGAATTCTTTTAGTTGTATATTGACATAATATTTTTATTTTTATTTATTTATTTTTATGTGGGGCTGAGGATCTAACCCAGTGCCTAAGAAGAAGAAGAAGAAGGAGGAGGAGGAGGAGGAGGAGGAGGAGGAGGAGGAGGAGGAGGTTGGAGTTAGAGCGTTTGGAGTGATTGCTGGAGCCGGAGAGAGAAGAAGAATAAAAGACCTTTTTTCATTTTCATCCTGCCTCCGAATTTTCCTGCGGCGTTCGTTGCTCCAGGCGGCTTCCGCTTCAGGCAGCAACAGGGGTGGGATAGTTTCTCTGAAGAGGGAACTTAGAAAGAAGAAACATACACACAGTCTGTGAATATCTTGAAAATTGGGGATGTTGTTCTTGTCAACTGTTGCTGCTTCTCTTTTCTGAGACATGATTTCTGTGTATCTCATTCAGTTCCCCTGGCTTTGACACTTGTAGATCTGCAATGTGGAAGTGATGACTATTTAACAGCTGGAGATAAACATGGGATAAAATGTTAGATGGATTTCTAAGAGCCTTTGAAGGTGCACTGTACCATGACTTTACAATTCAGAGGAGAAACTTGAATTCCTCTAGAAAATTGTTGAAGATGTTAAGTAAGACTCAGTTTCTCTATCTGAAAGGCAGGGGAGGAATGAGATGAGGTAATCTTCTAAAGGAACAGATTTGTAAGCCTGTAAATACCTGCTAGGAGTTCATTGCCAAATCATGTCTTGGGAGAAGGAGGAGGAATTAAGCCAAGACCAAGAGAGGCTGGGGAAAGGAGGTACTAAATTTGTCTCAGGGCCGAGGCAGCATAATGTGGAAGAAATAGCAGGGGATAAGTAGGTTCTTCTCCTAGGTTTAAACCCCAGCTCATCTGCTTTCTGGTTGTGGAAACTTAAGTTTCCACAAGAGTGTCTTGGGCTCTCTAAGCCTCAGTGTCCCCATTTGCAAGTGAGATAATACCATGTATCATGCCTTGCATGGTCTTCTGAAGATTAAATAAATTGGTGGGACACCGTGGTGCATGCCTATAATCCTAGCAAATTAAGAAGCTGAGGCAGAGCCTGGCATGGTGGCGCACGCCTGTAATCCCAGCACTTTGGGAGGCTGAGGCAGGAGGATCACGAGTTCAAAGCCAGCCTCAGCAATGGTGAGGCACTTAGTAACTCAGTGAGACCCTGTCTCTAATAAAATACAAAAAAGGGCTGGGGATATGGGATGTGGGATGTGGCCCAGTGGTCCTGTGCCACTGAGTTCAATCTCCGTTACCAAAAAAAAAAAAAAAAAAAAAAGCTGAGGCAGGAGGATTTCAAGTTCAAGTTCAAGGTCAGCCTCAGCAATTTAGCAAGACCCTCGGCAACTTAGTGAGTAATGACGGCTTCTCCATATACCACTATAGGAGAAAAGGAATTCGGTATCTTCATTATTCTTCAACTACTTAATTTCTCTCTTGCCTCACAGCTTTTCAGAAGGCTATTATCAGATCAAGATATCAGCATGGTTGCTGGTGGTCAGGTCTGGGAACAGGAAACTGTCAAGAGCAGCTGGTCACTGACAGCAATCAGATGCTGAGCAAAGGTGGCCCAGGAACATAGCATGTCTTAAAATAAAGAATAAGCCAGGAGGGGGCTGGGGTTGTGGCTCAGCGGCAGAGCGCTCGCCTCGCACGTGCGCGGCCTGGGTTCGATCCTCAGCACCACGTAAAAAAACATAAATGCATTGCATTGTGTACAACTAAAAGTAAATAAATAAATATTTTAAAAAATAAAAAAAAGAATAAGCCGGGCACGGTGGCGCATGCCTGTAATCCCAGCACTTGGGAGACTGAGGCAGGAGGATTGTGAGTTCAAAGCCAGCCTCAGCAATGGCGAGGCACTTAGCAACTCAGTGAGACCCTGTCTCTAATACAGTACAAAAGAAGGGCTGGGGATGTGCCCCCATGGTCCAGTGCCTCTGAGTTCAATCCCCAGTGCCAAAAAAAAAAAAAATAATAATAATAAAGAATAAAAAGGGGGCTGGGGTTGTGGCTCAGCGGTAGAGCACTCGCCTAGCATGTGTGTGGCCCGGGTTCGATCCTCAGCACCATGTAAAAACAAACGCATTGTGTACAACTAAAGCAAATAAATAAATACTTAAAAAAAAAAAGAATAAAAAGGACCAGGGATGAAGCTCAGTAGTAAAGTGTCACTGGGTTTAATCCCCAGTACTGGGGGGGAAAAAAAGAAAGAAAAAATGAAACAGAGGCAGTGAAGGTCCCATTTTGACATCCTATTATATGGCTGCAATTATTGCCTTAGGCTCTGGGTGACCCCTGGGTTCTCAGCATACACTCTCCCCTTTTACTAGCTTGAGTTGGTTTCTCTTACTTGTGAACAAATGATTGCTAATCAAGACAGAGGTCCTAATTACTGAACTTGGATGGGGTGATCCTCTTGAAGTAGGCAGGAGGAAGAGGAACCAGAGCAGAGTCTGAGTCAAAATCTTCCACAAATTCAAAGTAAACAGAAGACAGAGTTAGGGGTCAGGGCCAGGGCCTTGCAGCTGAACTGTAATTAAAGAGGAGGAGGAGGTGGTGGTGTCTTGGGCAATGGCCTACTCCTGCTTTTCCTGTTTTTCAGACACTGTTAACTGTGATGTATGACTGACTAACAGGTACAGGGTCAAGAAGGGCAGCCATCTCTGTCTCCAGTCCTTTGACTTCCAGCTTTTGTTTAATTATTTTGGGGGCGGGATTATAGTGTTAGAAGATTTGATTTTGTCTCCATTGGTGCCAATATTAGCCTCGCCATAAGCCATGTGTAAGCATGTATCTAGGAGTAGGAAGGCACAGACTTTCAGGCAAAGGAGTGTCCAGGATGGCCCCTAAGGGAAGAACAGCTGCAGCAGGAGGGGCTGGAGGAAAATAGTTGGCGAAGACAAGGTGCCAACCAGAATGGCAGCATTCTGGACATTCCTTGGGCTTTGCTTTGCTGTGGATTCCTGACTCTCACTTGATTATTCTCAGCTAAAACACACACACACACACACACACACACACACACACACACACACACACAGAGAGTCCTTTCTGCACACAGCTATTTCCTTCATCATTTCTCTGCCATATTGTGATGCAATTGAGGGTAGGGGGCTTTGCCAGACACCAGCACTGTGCTGTTTCAGTTTTCCAGCCACCAACATTATGAGCCAAATAAACTTCTTTTCTGTATAGAATACCCAGTCTCGGGTATTGTGTCACAGCAATATGAAATGGATTAAGACATCCCTCATCTGCTGCTGGCTAATCCTGCATAAGGGAAGAGATTCTGGTTCCTGCAAATTTTTGTCTTTCCAGCCTGGAGTGGCTCTCTTGAGCTCCTGAGCTGTATATGAAAGGTCTGTTGGACTCTACTTCAAGGGCATTCCACCCCTTTATCTATTCCCTTAACTCTTAGTGAGGCAGGATAGCAGAATGGTTAAAAGCATAGGACCTGGAGGCAGGCTCTTGGATTCAAATGCTGAATCCTCAGTTATGAGCTAGGCAAGTCAGAGCGAGCTATTTTGCCTCCCTGTGTCTAGTTTCCTCTTCTGTAAAATGGTGACTAGAATATGTAACAACAGCCTGGTGTGGTGGTGCACACCCATAATCCTAGTGCTTCAGGAGGCTGAGGCAGGAGGATCACAAGTACAAAGCCAGCCTCAGCAACTTAGCAAAGCCCTAAACAACTTAGTGAGAACGTATCTCTAAATGAAAAGAAAAATAAAAGTCTGGGGATGTGGCTTGATGGTTAAGTGCTCCTGAGTTCAATCCCTGGCACAGGAAAAAAAAAGTAACAACACCTAACTCATCGCGCTGCAAGAAGGTTAAACTGAGTTAACGTTCATAAGGCCAGGGCTACTAAACTCACCATTGTGAGAGAGAGAGACAGTCCCATGCAACAAAGAATCATCCCAGCCAATATGCCAGTAGAGCATGAGAAACTCTCCCTAAGAGCATGAAGCCCAAAGGCCTGAGCTGATCACATGCCTGCCACTACTAGTTCTGTGATTTTATTTTTTCTCTCTCTTTTCTTGCTGAGGATCAAACCCAGGCCCTTGCACGACCTAGGCAAGTGCCACAAAACTAAATCCCTAATTCTGGTTTTGCGATTTTAGACACTGAAACACCCTGTGCCTCAACTAATTCATCTGTTAAATAAGAACAGTGACAGCCTACTCCCCAGAGCTGTGTGAGGCTTAAATGAATGAACATATGCAAAGCTTTTAGAACAACCCTGGTATACAATATTCTATATATTTGGGCATCTGATACTGTTATCAGCACCTCTTATCTGCTGTGGCAGGTATCACTGGGGGTGGCATATTACAGATCATACGTATTTCCCTCATGTCATAAAGTAGGTTTTCCTTGACTAATTCTTTTCTAAGTTCCCTGCAAAAAAAAAAAAAAAAAAAAAAAAAGAAAGAAAGAAAATTCCCTTGGTAGGTTGTTAATTCCTCTGTATATCACACACAGAGAAAACACTTTGCTCAACTCTAGAAAAATAAAACTGAGGCCTGGCCAGGTGTGGTGATGCACACCTGTCATCTCAGTGGCTCAGGAAGCTGAGGTAGGAGGATCACAAGTTCAAAGCTAGCCTCAGCAACAGCGAGGCGCTAAGCAACTCAGTGAGACCCTGTCTCTAAATAAAATACAAAATAGGGCTGGGGATGTGGCTCAGTGGTTGAGTGCCCCTGAGTTCAATTCCCTTTCCCTCCTTCCTGGCAAACAAAAACAAAACCAAAAAAAAAAAAAAAAAACTGTTGAACCATGATGAAAAGAAAAGACCACCGATTCCAATTTTAAATCAAATTAAAGCAAGCTTGTACTGTGTACACAAAAGCTGGCCAGCAACTGTCTCTCCCAAAGCCAGGCTAGAGATCAGCGCCCCAGCTCTCCAGGTAAAAGGTTTTATAGCACAAAAAGTTACAAAGTGGGGTATCTTGGGAACTTATAGCTAACAGGATTCTGGCAAACATTATACAAAGGCAGAGAGCAGGTGTTAATAATCTACATGGCTTAACATTTCAAGGTAGGGAGTAAATTGAGATTCCAACATCAGAATTTATGAGGCATCGCTGAGGTTTTAGGGAGGGTTGTTATCTAGTCAAGGAGAGCCAAGCATGGGTGAGTTCAGAGAACGGGCAGGAACTTCAAACAAGTTAAACATCAGGTTGTCGGCCAAATAGAAATCTTAGTATTTTATAGTAAAACAGAAATGAACTTTTCATAACTTTGTGAAGAGATGACTCCCAATCTTAAGATGGAATTAGGCTGGGTTCACCAAAACAAACTAAAAAACTGAGGCCTGTCCTGGATGGTGGATGGTGAGTTAGACCACCCTGGTGAGCCAGCCCGTCTAGCCAGGATGGTTCCCTTGAAGCTACCAGAATCCTTCTTGCATATTAGCTCAAGCAGGAAGGAAATTTGAAGGGAGTGTAAAAAGAGGAAATCAGATGAACTTGGGCAAGATGTAGACAGGCCTCATGAGGAACCAGAAGCAGGAACTGGAACTGTCAAAATAGATCCAAACTCCCACTCTTCCCTCTCCCTCCACGACCCCGAGTCCTGGCCGCCACCGTGAGGGTCTGCACTATCACAACATTCTCTCTGTTTCTTCCTTGCCTTCCCCCACTGGCCATGCTTCACAGAGCAGCCAGAGCCATCTTTACAAAAAGCAATAGGATGTGTTGTTTCTCTGTACAAAAATTTTCGGTGTGTTTTGTGAAAACAAAACTTGAGGCTTTCTTGCTGGTGTGTGAATATACGATCTCCTTTATTCCCTGCTCTTCTATCCTGGAGTTCTCATCCCTAAATTCTTATCTCCTCCTCAGAAAGTCATCCCTGAACAGCCAGACTAAAATGACTGCCCTTTCACTCACTTCCATCCCTCTCCATTTCCTCACTCTTTTTTTTTTTTTTTTTTTTTTTTTTTTTTTAGTACTGGGGATTGAACTCAGGGGCACTCGACCACTGGGCCACATCCCCAGCCCTTTTTTGTATCTTATTAGAGACAGGGTCTCACTGAGTTGCTAAGTGCCTCGCCACTGCTGAGGCTGGCTTTGAACTCGTGATCCTCCTGCCTCAGTCTCCCAAGTGCTGGGATTACAGGCGTGCGCCACCATTCCCGGCTTCCTCACTCTTTTTAAAAATTTATAGTAGATATAATTCCCTGACATTTTAGCTTTTACCTATTGGTTTATTACCTGTTTTCCCTACTAGATTGTACACTTCATAAGAACAGGAAATTGTCCTTGTTTGCCACTATATCCTGGCCATGGCATGTAGAGGTGCTCAATAAATTTGTTGAATGAATGAAAATGTTTTGGGGTCTGCTGTGGTTTGGATATGGCATGTCCCCCAAATATTTATGTGCTGGAGGATTCGTCCCCAGTGTGGAGGTATCAGAGGTGGTAGAATATTTAAGACGGGAGGTACAGTAAGAGGTGATTCACTGGGGACACTACCCTTGGAGGGCATTGATGTAGTTCTCATGGGACCTAGGCAGTTCCTGAAAAAGTGAATTGTTATGAAAGAAAAGGTCTGGCCCCTGAATCTCTCTGTGTTAAAATTAGCAGAATTTTCACATGTTCTTGAGTAGTGATGAGTATTGATAGTATACATGACCCATTTTTTTTTTTTTTTTGGTACTGGATATTGAACTCAGGGGCACTCCACTGGGCTACATCCCCTGCCCTTTTTTGTATTTTATTAGAGACAGGGTCTCACTGAGTTGCTAAG
Source organism: Tamias sibiricus (assembly GCA_025594165.1). Taxonomy (NCBI): domain Eukaryota; kingdom Metazoa; phylum Chordata; class Mammalia; order Rodentia; family Sciuridae; genus Tamias; species Tamias sibiricus. Next base: position 23,076,292 of record CM046658.1, on the reverse strand, counting down.
TGCCTCGCCATTGCTGAGGCTGGCTTTGAACTCGCGATTCTCCTGCCTCAGCCTCCCAAGTGCTGGGATTACAGGCATGTGCCACCGCGCCTGGCTTTCATGACCCACTTTTTAAAAAAAATATTTTTAGTTGTAGATGGACAAGATATCTTTATTTATTTTTTATGTGGTGCTGAGAATTGAACCACTGCCTCACATGTGCTAGGCAAGCGCTCTACCATTGAGCCACAACTCCAGCCCCTATGTGACACATTTTGTCATGTGATCTCTCCCTCTCCCATGTGCTCTCACCATGATATGACTTATCAGAGGGTTCCTCACCAGAGGCTGAACAGATAGGGCCATCCACTATTGGACTTTCAGTCTTCAATTGTAAACTCTGGCTGGTAAAGTGTTTGCCTAGCATGTGTGAGAGGCCCTAGTTTTTTTTTTTTTTTTTTTTTTTTTTTAAGTTATACATGACAGTAGAATGTATTTTGACATATTATACATACATGGAGTGTAACTTTCCATTCTTGCGGTTATGCATGAAGTGGAGTTGCACTGGTCGTGTGTTCATATATGAACATAGGAAAGTTATGTCTGATTCATTCTACTGTCTTTCCTACTCTCATCCCCCCTCCCTTACCTTCATTCCTCTTTGTCTAATCCATTGTGTGTTAGCATCTGCACATCAGAACATTCAGTACTGGATATCAAACCCAGGGATTTGCACATGATAGGCAAGCACTAAGCTACATTCCCATCCTTAAACCTCTCTTCTTTATAAAGTTTCCAGCCTCAGGTATTCTGTTATAGCAATAGAAAATATACCAAGAAAGAATCCATGACAGGACCTCTCTGACCTTCTCCCTCAGAGGCTACAGGGTTTCTTGTTACTCTCCATAAATCTGTTTTGTGTTTATTTCTCTGGCTTCTTGGTACTTATATGACTCCAAAGAGTGCCCCAGCCTAAAGATATGTCACTTCTCAGCTCCAACACCATCTGCATTAGCAGGTCCTACTTCTACATGCCTTGGAGAGAGAAATTGACTGGCCTAACCTGGGCGGGGGATCCACCCCTTTCCATTTAGTTATGGCTGGGTGTTACTGGAGTCCACTTCTGTGGGAAAGGCATCTTTTTGTGTGTGTGTGTGTGTGTGTGTGTGTGTGTGTGTGTACAGGGGATTGAACTCAGGGGCACTCGACCACTGGGCCACACCCCCAGCCCTTTTTTGTATTTTATTTAGAGACAGGGTCTCAATGAGTTGCTAAGTGCCTCGCCATTGCTGAGGCTGGCTTTGAACTTGCAATCCTCCTGCCTAAGCCTTCCAAAGTGCTGGGATTACAGGCGTGCGCCACTGCGCCCGGCGGAAGGACATCTTTCAGAAAAGAGGAACATGGACTATCAGAACTCCCTCACCCCAAATTGCATAGTACCTTGAGGATAGGGCTCAGGCAATATTCAGGTAATACTCAGTCCTGGGGAGTAGAAACTCTGTACTAGCTTTGGGTAGATAGTTACACCTTGTCACAGAGAGCCCAAACAGGATCTGGGATATGAAATAGATATAATACACTAGCTACTATTTATTGAACTATGTGCCAAGCATAGTTGTAAAAACTTTATATATGCCTGTATCTGATAGGTACCAACAACCCTATGAAGTAGTTCTCTCATCCCTATTTAACAAGCAAGGAAGTAGAGGCTTTGACAGAGCCACAGTGCCAGCAAATCTTCCAGCCTCAGACTGCACCTGCCCCTTAACCACCTAATCCACCTTGCAAAGTAGGACTCTAATTCCCCTCTTATGAGAAGGAAAATGAGATTTGGAGAGATAAAGAACTGTGCCCAAGGGCTGGGGTCGTGGCTCAGCGGTAGAGCGCTAGTCTAGCAAGTGCAAGGCCTGGGTTGGATCTTCAGCACCACGTAAAAATAAAGGCATTGTGTACAACTAAAACAAAACAAAACAAAACAACAACAACAACAACAACAACAACAAAAGAACTATGCCCAAGGTCACATGGCTGCAGAGTAGCAAGGCTCAGATTGTGACAGCTCTGTAGCCCTTAGGTCACACTTCTTTCATGATTGAGCCCACTACATTAAAAAAAAAACAACAGTTTTATTGAGATGCAATTCACATACCACACAATTCACCCATTTAAAACATACAAATCAGTGGTTTTTAGTGTAGTTATAGAGCAACCATCATTGTAGTCGATTTACCCATTATAATTTCATAAATAAGGTAACTCCATTCCCAAGAGGGAAAGTGTTTAGTTAATGGTCACACAAGGAGTAGGCTGCTAGAACCCCGGCCACATCCCACTACTGTGAGAATGCTTCTGGAAAACCCCCAAGTGGAAAGCTGGTGGGTTGTAGTGATGCGGTGGCCTGGGATGGAGAGCTGGGAGGAGGCAGGAGCCAGGGAGGACGAGGAAGTCCCCATCTCATGGAAATAGTGACAGTCCAAAGCTGAAACTCTGGCTTTCCCCACTTACCCAACCAACCTTCTTCTCACCTCTCTGCATTCCTGTAGTCCTTAAGCATCAGTTACCATATCATATCCTCCAGAAACACTCCCCAGATTTGCCAGGCTGGCCTAAGTGCCCTCCACAGCACCCCCCAGGCACCTCTCCCTGTCACAATAGTGCAGATCCTCTCTGTCTTGGCTTCTCTGCCTTCAGTCAGTCACTTCAAACTCGGCATGATTGCACCTATAATCCCCACGGCTCAGGAGGCTGAGGTAGGAGGATCAAAAGTTTGAGGCCAGTCTCAGAAATTTAGCAAGATTCTTTCTTAAAATAAAAATTAAAAAGGGCTGGGGATGTTGCTCAGTGGTCAAGTGCCCAGTACACACACACACACACACACACACACACACACACACAAATACACAATTAGTCACCCCAGTGCTAAAAGTGCTTTGGAACCAAAAATGAACTCTAAGTCCAGGTTATGCCACTTTCTAGCTCTGCAGCTTTTGGAGAGCACAGAATGGGCCCTCTAAAAAGCCACATTTCTTTCACTCTTTCCTTCTGGTTTCTTGGAAGGTGCCCATTTAGCATCAGTTTACATTGAAATCCAGCTGTCCTTAGGTTTTATAGCCATCTGGAGTGTGGCAGCCACATTTTCTGTTGCTTGGCTTGTCTACCTATGGGAAAACATTCCTTCTCCCCCCAAATTCAGCTCAGTCCTTGTGGTTTGAGTGGTCCTGACTCCCCAGTGTTCCAGGGGTGTGCAGAAGATCCATGACGGGCCAATCTAGGCTCTCTACTTACTGGTCCCAGTGATTGGTCCAGGGACAGGCCTGTGAGTTAAACAGAGTCCCTTCATGTTGCTTCTTATGTGAACATTAGAAAACAAAATCAGTCTCTCCCCGCCCCCTCCCCTCCTCTCTCCATGAGATACACAGCATGAAGGCTTGGTGGCACTGCCAGTTGCCATCTTGCTGCCTGTCACAGGTGAAGCCAAACAGAATCAAATAATCCTGAAATATGGAAGGAAAGAGTTCTGAAACTCTGGATACAGATATGCTTGACATCTCTTTGGACTATTTTTCTTAAGCTGGTTTGGGTTAGATTTCTGACATTTGCAACCAAAGGAATTCTCACTGATAGGAGTTCACTTTAATATCCAAACAGGATGCCCTGATGGGAGGTGACCAGAAGCCAAGCCAACAACCTAAGGATAACAGAGCAGCAAGAGGCAAAGAACTTGGGCCCTCCGTGGCACAATTAAGCTGCTGAATTAGCCAACCCTGGAACCCGTCTAATTTAGGACTTCTTCTTATATGAAATAATATTTCTTTATTGACGAAGTAATTTTGAATCAGGTTTTGTGTGTGTGTGTGTGTGTGTGTGTGTGTGTGTGTGTGTGTGGTGCTGGGGATTGGACCCAGGGCCTTGTGCATGTGAGGCAAGCACTCTACCAACTGAGCTATATCTCCATCCCTTGAATCAGTTTTTTTTTTTTTTTTTTTTTTTTACATGTAGCCAAAAATCATCCTTAACTTACTCTCCAGTCCTCTTCCCCTACTTCCTGTGCTTTTGGCAAGGGATGAGGAGATGATGGGGTGACACCCATCTCCTCCCTACCCCAACATGAACCCTTGCCTCCCAGCCCAGGGAAAAGCTTGTTTCTCACTGTTTAACCTGTTCCTCTGATACTATTTTTTTTCTCACAGGCCTTTTTTTTTTTTTTTTTTTTTTTTTTTTTTGTACCAGGGATTGAACTCAGGGGCACTCGACCACTGGGCCACATCCCCACCCTTTTTTTGTATTTTATTAGAGACAGGGTCTCACTGAGTTCCTAAGTGCCTTGCCATTGCTGAGGCTGGCTTTGAACTCGCGATCCTCCTGCCTCAGCCTCCCAAGTGCTGGGGTTACAGGCATGCCCGGCTTCCTTTTTTTTTAAGTTGTAAATGGACTTGATATCTATTTTAAAAATATTTTTTGTAGTTGTCAATGGACCTTTATTTATTTTATTTATTTATATGCAGTGTTGAGATTCAAACCTGGTGCCTCACACATGCTAGGCAAGCGCTCTACCACTGAGCTACAACCCCAGCCCTGGACACAGGACTTTATTTTATTTATTTATTTTTTGTGGTGCAAAGGATTAAACCCAGTGTCTCACGTGTGAGAGACAAGCGCTCTACCACTGAGCTACAACCCCAGCACCTCTCACGGGTTTTTTTGGTCTTTTCTGGGCACATTCCTGATTTCTTCATTTTTCCAAGGATCTCTAACACTTAGTATATTCTACTGAGATGTGGGGGAGAAAGGGAGAATGCCAACACACAGTATCGACACCAACTTAAAGCTACACAGTCATCCCCGTATCACAGATTAATAGGACACCCATCCATGATACTCAAATTCCTTATACAAAATGGCATTGTAGGGGCTGGGGTTGTGGCTCAGTGGTGGAGCGCTCGCCTATGGGTTTGAACCTCAGCACCACGTAAAAACACATTGTGTACAACTAAAAGCAAATAAATAAATATTTTTAAAAATAAATAAATATTTTAAAAGATGGCATTGTATTTGCATATAATCTCTGGACATTCTCCCGCACACTTTAAGTCATCTCTTGATAACTTATAATAAATACCTCATGCAATGTAAATGCTAATGTAAATAGTTACTATACTGTATTGTCTAGGGAATAATGACAAGAAAACATCTATGTATGTTCTGTATAGATGCACAGATTGTGGCCTAACTACAATATGTCAGCAACATTTTCTGGGTTTTTCACTTTGAATATGTTCCATTTGCAGTTGGTTGAATCTACAGATACAGAACTCATGGATCTGGAGGGCTGACTATATAAATTGTCACTGTCCTAAAATCTCATGGGCCATTCCTGCCAAAAGGAATTTCTTTCTGGTCACATCCTTCCCTGGGAATCAACTTGCTACCATCCATCCCCTGCAGCCTCTCTCCAGCTCCCTTCTAGTTTCCAGCTCTCAACTTCTCAAGTTCTCCTACTCTGTTGTGCACAGTGCTTTCTTCTCTGATCCAGACTTCAGGCTAAATCACAGGCTGAAGGCAACCAACAGAGGCTCACTGAAGTGCCCTTTTAAGCAAAGGAGCAACTTCATTGCATCTTACGTATTGTCTTTTTTCTCTGTTCTTTTTAGATATACATGCCAGTAGAGTGTATTTTGACATATTATACATACATATATGAAGTATAACTTATTCTAGTTAGAATCCCATTCTTGTGATTGCACAAGAGGTGGAGTTTCACTGCTCGTGTGTTTATATATGAACATAGGAATGTTATGTCTGATTCATTCTACTGTCTTTCCTATTCCCATCCCCCTTCCTTCCCTTTATTCCCCTTTGTCTAATCCACTGAACTACTGTTCTCCCCTCCACTTCTTATTGTCTGTTAGCATCTACATATCAGAGACAATATTTGGCCTTTGTTTTTTGGGGATTGGCTTATTTCATTTAGCATGATAGTCTCCAGTTCCATCCATTTACTAGCAAATGCCATAATTTCATTCTTCTTTATGGTTGAGTAATATTCCATTTTCTTTATCCATTCATCTGTTGAAGGACACCTAGGATGGTTCCATAGCTTAGCTATTATGAATTGAGCTGCTATTAACATTGATGTGGCTGTGTCACTAGAGTATGCTGATTTTAAGTCCTTTGGGTATATACCAAGGAGTGGGATAACTGGGTCAAATGGTGGCTCCATTCCAAATTTTCTGAGGAATCTCCATATTGCTTTCCATAGTGATAGCACCAACTTGCAGTCTCTCCAGCAATGGATGAATGTACCTTTTCCTCCACATTCTCACCAACATTTATTTTTAGCATCTTACATATTCTTTAACATCACAAAGAAGGGACAGAAACATGAAAAATACAGGTTGTTTTCCATTAACAAAATAATATTCTACTGGCCATGGTGGTGCATGCCTGTAATCGCAGCACTTGGGAGGCTGAGGCAGGAGGATAACAAGTTCAAAGCCAGCCTCAGCAATGGTGAGGCACTTAGCAACTCAGTGAGACCCTGTCTCTAATAAAATACAGAAAAGGGCTGGGGATGTGGCCCAGTGGTCAAATGTCCCTGAGTTGAATTCCGGGTACCATAAAGAAAAAAAAAAATTCTTACACTCTTTGCCACCAGTTTTTGAAAGCAAAAGAGAATAGAATAACAAATAATTTTCCTTCTGTCCTAAGCAAGCTTTCAGGAATTATGGGATTTTCTTTTCCTTCCAGGTACAGTGAGTCATAAGTTGCCCCTGAGATATATTCACATACCATAAAATTCACCCGTTAAAGCGTACACTTCAGTGGGTTTTAGTACATGCACTTAGAAGGTGTGCAACCACCGCCACAAATTCCAGAACATTTTCATTATCCCCAAAAGAAAACCAGACCCATCACCCTGTAGTTCCTATTTCCCCTTTTCCCAGACTATTGTAAACATAAATCTTAATAACCCATCTCAGGGGAAAGCATTCAGTCTTTTATCAGTAAGAGCAATGTTAAGCTGGTAAGTTTGGGTAGATATCCTTTATCAGTTTGAGAAACTGAAAATTTCTATTCCTAGTTTGATGAGTGTTTTTTTAATCATGAAGGGGTGGTGTTAGTTTTTTCCAAATGTTGTTAATATGTCTATTGAGATAATCATGTTGTTTTTGTCATTTATCCTAAGAGTATGGTGTATTACATTGATTGCTCTGTAAATATTAATGCGATGGTTTTAACATACTCATGCTGATGTGTTAAAACATCATGTGTGTTTATAAGCTCAAGTGGTCCCATTTTAAGAAATTTGATGGACGACAATTCAGACTTAAATAACCATAGGCTTGTTCCCTTAGGGTAACAAAGTTTTGTTTTGTTTTGTTTCTCTACAGAATTTTTCTTTTTCTTTTTTTGTTTGTCTTTCTCTTTCTCCCCCTTCCCCCCAAGGGATTGAACCTAGGGCACTTTACCACTAAGCCACATCCCCAGCCTTTTTTTTGTTTTTTTAAATTTTGAGACAGATTCTCACTAAGTTCCTAAGGCTGGCCTCAAACTTGCAATCCTCCTGCCTCAGCCTCCCAAGTCATTGTGATTACAGGTGTGTACCACCAGGCTACAGAAGTTTTCAGAAGACAAATTGTGAGTGAAGGGGTGTAGGACATGCCACCTCAGAATGTGTCACTTTAGCATGTTTATTATTATGAGCTAAAGGCAATTGCGAAACAGATTCAGGAAAAGCTCTCCAACTTCCTCCTTTCCACCTAAATGCATCTCATGAAAGATTCTCTGAGAAAGGTGCCTTCCCTGTCTGAGAAAGAGAAGAACAGTCATTGCTAGAGACTAGAGACTGACACCAAAATAGAACTGTACAAATAAACCAAAAATTACCCTTATCTTCCATTACTTTCCTCCATATATTTTCTGGTCATTGTCCCACAATTTACTGTCCTTAGCCCAACCCCTTTGTTTTGTTATATTGCTATAATTTTATCATTCTTTGTGTGAAAATGAATACATGCTTTTGGGCCTAACGTCTTCTTCAGGTCTTCATTCACCTTCTGAAGACTCCTGTGTTAAGACATGTAAAAATATTAAATAAATTTTTACACTTTTCTACTGTTATTCTCTTAAGTCAGTTTAATTCTGAGGCCATCCATTGGACCTAAAAGGGTGGTAAAAGGAAGTATCTCTTCTCCTACAGCATAGAAAATATGATGTGAAAATAAGATGTTCAGGCTTTTTAGGAACTATCTGTTAGTGTCAATATCTCCACGGTTGAGAAAAGCTGCAATACTCATGATGACCTGTTGTGCTGGGTGGCAGCCTAACTGGTCAAGATGGACTTATACATATGTCTCCGGTGTCCTCTCAGTTTCTGTAATCACCAAAGCAGCTGGGAAATGGAACACAGGCCTCTAAGGGGCAGGAATCCCGTCTCTTGGGCAGAAAAATACAATGAGTTTGAATAGAGACAAATCATCTGTAGGAGTGCATCCCCTGCCCCACAGCCCCTTCTTATTTCTGGAGCTTTCTGCTCTGAGAGGAGAAATTGCTACAGCAAATCTTGCTCCAGATGGTGAAAGTTGTACATTCAGCTTGTCCAGCTACCACTTTGAGGACATCTAGTTTTGTATGTCCAGCATTCCGTCTTTTGGAAAGCTTCCCCCAGCCCCACCCCATGTGATACTCACTGGGCTGCCAATCACAGAACCACAGGGATGTCTCAGTCCTGGGTCAACTAGATTTTCTCAAGATTTTGGAACTAGAAGTGAAGACGCCCGAGGATGAAGGCAGTAGGCGCTGAGTCATTTCATGTGTTTCCCCTAGAGCATAGCTTCTCTTAATGTGGTCCACAGACCCACGCAACAGCATCTGGGAACTTGTTAGACATCCAAAACCCCAGGTTCCACCCACATCTACTGAATCAGAAACTCTGGGGCTAGTCTTCAACACTTTGTGGTTTAATAATACTTCCAGGCGATTCTTTTGCACTCTGAAAAGTACCCTAGAGAAACTAGAAGTTTTTGCAAATGGAATTCCTAGAGCTTGCCTGATCTTGGCTGTTCATATTTATTTTCTCTCTCTCTCTCTCTCTCTTTTTTTTTTTTTTTTTTTTTTTTTTTTTTTTTGTGTGTGTGTGTGTGTGTGTGTTGCTGAGGATTGACCCCAAGGACTTGTGCATGCAAGGGAAGCACTACCAACTGAGCTACATCCCCAGCCCCAGATTCTCTCTCTCTCCCCAGAGTGTCTCTCCGCCGCCCACCTCTTTTTGGTACTAGAGATTGAACTCATGGATGCTTAACCACTGAGCCACATCCCCAGCCCTTTTTATTTTTTATCTTGAGACAAGTTCTCACTAAGTTGCTTAGGGCCTCTCTAAATTGATGAGGCTGCTTTTGAACTTGCGATCCTCCTGCCTCAGCCTTCCAAGCTGCTGGGATTCCATCCTTAGATTCTTTGATCTCCCCAGTATCCTTCTAGCAAATCTTTTGTGTGAGTCAGAGTTGTTTTTGTTGCTTGCAACCTGAAGACCTTACCAAGGGTACTCCCATCTAATTCATAGCTACATATACCCTTCTTGAATCATGGGCCTTTGTGCCATATGTAGGCTGCAAAGTTCAATTTCCACCTGCCGTTTGTATTTTGCTTCAGTGCCAATCATATTAACTCCATTCTGGGCCAAAGCAGAGTCCATCAGGCCTTCTAACTAAGCTCTGTCACTGTCCTACCTATAATAGTTCAGTTGCCTCCTCCAAGAATGCAGGCCTTTATCACAGCATCTTCTATTTCTCAGTTTATCTCACTTCTTTCTCTTCTCATCTAAGTACTCAAATGCTTTTTCAACTATTAAGTACAGCCCACTGCCATAGTGCAGGTTATTTTTTCCCCCTATATTAGTTAAGGAACAGAATATGCTGTTTTATCAAAGAAATCCCAAAATACAGGATATATATATTTTTAATCTTTTGCTAACAGCTTTTGTTTGTTTTTCTAGTTGCTTTATCTCTTTAAGCATCTGAATGGCTCCAGGTGAGTGGAAGTAAGTGGATCTGCTGCAGGTAGTCACTTAGGGATGCAGGCAGGTTCCTTATCCTGTAGCTTTGCTGTTTCCTTGGAAACAGGCTTCCATCAATACATCCACACTCCAGCCTGTCAGAAAAATGAAAAGAGGAAGTAGATTGCAAACGATTTCTCTCTCTCTCTCTCTCTCTCTCTCTCTCTCTCTCTCTCTCTCTCTATCTCTATCTCTCTCTCTCTCTCCCTTTTTTTTTTTTTTTTTTTTTTTGCTACCGGGGATTGAACTCAGGGGCACTTGATCACTGGGCCACATCCCCAGCCTTGTTTTGTATTTTGTTTAGAGACAGGGTCTCACTGAATTGCTAAGTGCCTCGCCATTGCTGAGGCAGGCTTTGAACTCTCAATCCTCCTGCCTCAGCCTCCCAAGTGCTGGAATTACAAGGGTGTGCCACCGCACCCGGCTAGATTGCAAATAATTTCTATTTAAGATGTAGACATGATGTTTATATCAATTTTATTCATTTTCTGAAGATGAGTACTTAGTTATGTGGTCACACCCAACTAGCTGCAAGAGAGGGTGGGAAATGTGATTTCAAGCTTGGCAGCCATATACCCTGCTACATCTTGGGAAGAGTGTTTGTTTTTTATTGGCTAGAAGAAACAGGGAAACAATGGATAATAGAAGATGAGAAATGATCTTTCCTACTTTCCAACCCTGAGCCATGTGTTGAAAGGTCAAATGTCTTCAGGGGCCTGACAGGTGATTAGCTATGTAAAGCCATCTAGGTATGGGGATAAAAGGAGTGAGGTGACTATGGCCTATGTAAAGGGGGCAACAGCTAGTTGTCTGCCCAACATCCCCTTCCCCCTTCATCTTCACCAATAGACTCCAAGTTTGTTTGGATGCTAGTGTGATCCCTCAAATAGCTAGAACTACAGGTGTGGGCCACCAGGCTGAGTTGGCTCTATGTCCTTGAATATGGTTTCTCAGCAGCCCCTCTCCAGTCTTGTCCCCTCTAGCCTTTACTTCCTAAACCCAAACAATCTAGATTCTGTAATTTTCTTCAGAAGTCCAATTCTCTAACTCATGTTAGATGTAATATGGGCATAAATAATAATTTTTAAACTAATCACTGAATTTCTATTTCTAGTGTTTCTAGCCACTTTTGTAGCTGGGAGTGTCCATGTAACTCAACCAAGAGTTAGAAAAGTCAGCCAGTAGAGTTAGGGAACTTCTGAGAAAGCTTTTGCTTTCCTAGAAAAGATTCAGCCATGACTGGAGTTTCTGAATACCTGCTCTCCTTGCTTTGAATGTGGATGAGATGACTGGAGCTGAGGCAACCATTGTATGACCAGGGGGAGGCAAGCATGAGGGGAAAACTTGAAGAACTGTGGTGATACTGAGCTAGAGAGAACTAAGGCCAGCTGTTGCCTACCTCCACATATCTTATGTGGAAACAAAACAAAACCCAAATACACGTTTGTTAAAGCAATTTTAAAATTGGCTTATCTGAACCCTGTACCATTCAAAATTGATTGGATCCTTCTTGATTTTTCCCATTTGCATCATAAGCATCTTCCCCTTTTATTTAATATTGTGTAGCATTTTTCATTTTAATAATTACAGAATATCCACTGTTTTTTTTAAATATTTGTTTGTTTGCTTTAGTTGTACACAATATATTTATTTGTATGTGGTACTGAGGATCAAACCCGGGCCGCGCACGCGCGCTAGGTGAGCACTCTACCGCTGAGCCACAATCCCAGCCCCTCACTGTGTGATTTTAACAGTTAATAAATCCTTTATAGCTGGGCGCAGTGGCGTGCACCTGTAATCCCAGCACTTGGGAGTCTGAGGCAGGAGGATCGCAAGTTCAAAGCCAGTCTCAGCAATGGCGAGGCACTTAGCAACTCAGTGAGACCCTGTCTCTAATAAAATACAAAAAAGGGCTGGGGATGTGACCCAGTGGTCGAGTGCCCCCTGAGTTCAATCCCCGTTACAAAAAAAAAAAAAAAAAAAAAGAAAAAAAAGAAAGAAATCCTTTATCAATGGACATTCTGATAATTTACTTGTTAGTTGTTTTTGTGGTACAGGAGATCAAAACCAGGGCCTTGCACATGCTAGGTAAATGCTCTATTATGTTTGTTTCTCAGGGGGCATTTTGCCATAATAAACAATGCTGTCATGAACATCCTTGTCACCAAACTTCTAAACACTTCCTTGTAATTGTATTTCTGAATATGTCTTTAATTTTCTAGATGTAGGATGGCAGCATCAAAAGATGATAAATAGCATCCTCTCTTAAGTAAAATGAGACAGTTTCCTTTGGGTCCCTCTCTGAGTTACCAGCCATTTATTTATTCATCATCAATGCACTTAACAAGCACAAGAGGCTGTGGCAGGCACTAAGGGGCACTAGGAGTTGAGTAAATTGTGATCTCAGTCTTCAAGGAGCTCACAATAGAATGGCAGAGACAGCCAGGGCAACAGGCAATGTAAGAAGGAATGACAGGGGGCTGGGGTTGTGGCTCAGTGGTAGAGTGCTTGCACATAGCATGTGTGAGGCACTGGGTTCGATTCTCAGCACCACATTAAAAACATAAAGTTATTAAAAAATAATATTAAAAAGAAGAAGGAGAAAATAGTTGTGGTAGGCATTTTCAGATCCCCATGATCTTGGCCTCCTGGTATTCATACCCTTGTGGGATTCCCTGCCCACAAGTACAGGCTGGACCCCATGAGTTACTTCTAATGATTGGAATATGACAAAAATGATAGGTTGTCCCTTCTGTGAGTAGGTTTACAAAGGACTGTGACTTCTTCCATCTTGCTAGCGCCCTCTCTCTTTCCCTTTCCTCTGCTTACTTTGATGAAGCCAGCTGCCACGCTCACCTAATAGAGAGGCTGACACATGGCTAGGAACCCAGGGAGGCCTCTGGCCAGCAGTGCTTGAGGAACTGAGACCTTAATCCAGCAGCCTGAGGGGAACCGAATCCCGTAACCATCACCATGTGAGCTAGGAAGCAGATCTTTTCCAGTTAGGCCTTAGGTTGGCAAAGGACACAGCAAAGTCACTCCTGGATGCCTGATCCATAGAATCCGTGAGTCAATGAACATGTGTTGTTTAAAGCTACTGCATTTTGGAGGAATTTGTCACACACCAATAAATAACACAAGTGGAATGGCACAGATAAGCACAGTGTGTAACAGGTGCACACATGAAGGTGGGGCACGATGTTACTGTGGTGGAGAAGGTTACATCTGGTAGGATTCATGGGAGGAGGGCAGGCCTGTGTTGCATTTTGCAGACTAACAAGGCACGATGTAGGGGAAGAAGGGAGAGAAGGAGTTTCTAGGCAGGGTTATAGAACAAACAAATTGAGACCATTTCCCAAATCCATGTTACCAGCACATACTGTGTGTGTGTTGCTGGGAATGGGAACCTGGGCCATATGAATACTAGACAGGTCCTCTCTTGAGCTACGTCCCTAGCCCCCTGACCAGGTCACTTGTCACATTCCTGGTTAGAGGTAAATTTACTGTGAAGTCAGCAGAGCTTAAATTTCAGGATTCCTCACTTTCACAAACTTTTTTAAGCCTGAAAGACCCTAGCAATTTTGTGTTTATAATTTTTATTCTTTTTCTTAAGAAAGGTCCCCCATTTTCTGCCCCCGCTTCAATGGATTTACCAAGACCCTTCAGATGCTCTGCCATTTGCCCTCCCAATCTACAGCATGTACTTCGAGGGTTCTTTGGTTCTACCTCTTTTTTATTTTATTTTATTTATTTTTAGACCAGGTATCACTCTCACTGTTTCCTAGGCTGGCCTCAGATTCCTGGGCTCAAGTGATCCTCCTGCCTCAGCCCCTCAAATAGCTGGGACTACCGGTGTGGGCCACCAGGCTGAGCTGGCTTTATGTCCTTGAATATGGTTTCTCAGCAGCCCCTCTCCAGCTCTGTCCCTTCTAGTCTTTACTTCCTAAACCCAAACAATCTAGATTCTGTAATTTTCCTCAAAAGTCCTATTTTCTAACTCATGAATCATTTTTACTGCGATTTTTAAAGTCTTGGAGAATTTTCCCTGAGGTGGTAGTGCCCAGGGTGGACATGGGTTTCTTTTGTTTTGTAGTACTGGGGATTGAACCCAGGGCTTGTGCATGCTGGACAAACTCTCTGCCACTGGGCCATGTCCCCAGATCTCTGATGTATTTTTCTAAACAGCAAGTCTGGCTCCTGAGCAAGTAGCATCTGAGCAGGGCCACTTTGGGGTGGGTTGTATCCCTGGGAATAGCCTCTCTGTGACTTCCCACGTCAGAATGACTAATGACTAAGCTTTGGAGAAAGGAGGGAGTGACTGTGGGGTGGAAAGTCAAAGGGATAACAGGGAAAACGGAGCCTTGCTATTTCCTTGGAATTGAGGCCTCCCCCCCCCCCCACCCCATGCTGTTGGCAGTATTTCAAGACAATGATGGATAGCTGGAGGGAAGGACACTAACATCATCCATGCCTGTTCTGTGCCAGACACCCGGGATCTCCAGCATTGTCCCAAAGAATCCTCATCACACCCCTGCGAGTTAATGGTGAGACTCTCCACTTCACAGCTGAGGACGTGGAGGTTCAGAGATGTGAAGTAGTGTGCCCATGCCTCGCAGCCTGCAAGTTCCAGGTCAGGCCAGGCTGACTCAAGAGCGCAGGTTCTAGCCCCACCCCAGTCCTTTATTGGTTCTTTCAGAGGTCTACCACCTATGTTCAAGTTCTAGATAAAAATTGGTGGGCTTTGCATCAAATGTCCACCTGAAATAAGTTTAATAAATGAAAAGTCAGGCAGGTCAAATTTTTGGTTCTGGGAGGTCTGTATAGTTGAATTTTTGGTTCTGGGAGGCCTGTATAGTTGAAGAAGACCCATCAGTGAGATGGGAGTCCTCCAGGGTTGGATTCAGACATATATCTATATCTATACCTACCTATAGATAGATATACACATATATTCAGAGCCATATATCTATATAAAGAGAGATTTAGGTATATTTGTATGTGTATGTGTGTGTGTGTGTATATGTGTGTGTGTGTGTGTGTGTTTGTGTGTGTGTGTGTATATATATATATATATATATATATATATATGGAGGGGAAAGAAGAAATACTGATAAGAGAAGGCATGAAATGTAGGCCTCAAACCAGAAAATTGAGACTGAGAGGCTGGATAGACTATAGCACAGGGATAACAATGAAAGTCCTAAGAATGACAACTCTGTCTATTGGATGCTTACAAGATACCAGGCGCTCTATCAGATGTTTTCTAAAGGTGAGTACATTTTTTTTAATTAAATATTTTTATTTATATGCTTTAGTTGTACACAATGTGTTTTATTCAATGCATTTTATTTGTATGTGGTGCTGAAGATCGAACCCGGGCCGCCCACGTGCTAGGCGAGCGCTCCAACGCTGAGCCACAATCCCAGCCCAGGTGAGTACATTTTATCCTCACAACCATCCTACTAAAATGGTAGGCCTACTGTGTTAGTCCATTTTGTGTTGCTATTACAAAACACCTGAGACTGGGTACTTTATAAGTAAAGAAGTTTATTTGGCTTATGATTCTGCTGGCTGGAAGATCCAAATAGCAGGGAGCCTGCATCCTGGCACGGCCACCTAGGCTGTGACAGAGGTAGAGGAACAGAAAAGGAAATAGCTGTGTTCAGAAGAGGCTAAGCATATGGGGTGGCTTTGCTTTATAACTCCCTATCTATCTTGAGATCTAACTCACTCCTATGAGACCTAACCCACTCTGCAAGAGACCAGTATTAATCCATTCAGGAGGGTGGAACCCCCATGACCTAATTCCTCTCACTAGCCACCTCTTAAGGGTTCCAACACCTCAATGCAGACCAAGCTTCCAGCACATGAACCTTTGAGGGACAAATCACATCCAAATATATAGCATTTACCATCCCTATTTTTACGTTGAGTACCTTGAAGATGAAGAATCTCACAGAGACAGTGGTGAAGGAGAGATTGGAACCCTAAGACGCTTGCTTCATTCAACCGTTAGGCTTTACTAAGTCAAAGAGAAAGAGAGTGGGAGAAGCCCAGCACCTGGGGATGATGCTAACATGGAGAAGCAGTACTTTGCAGGTGACATAACTTGGGGGGATGGGACACAAAGGTGGCTGCAGCTCACCCAGACCCAGTTCTTCAGGCAAGGTTAGGTGCCTCGGGACCCAGGCACTGGAGCGCTTTGGAAGCGCTTAGGTGTAGAGTGGGTGGAGACTAAGCAGACTTGGTCAAAATCCATTGGCCTCTCTGGGATTGGTTCAGGAACCTCAGGGGGCGGGGCTTAAACCCCAGGAATGCTGATACAAAGCTGGAGCTGCAGCTCCTTGGCGGCTCCAGGCGCCCGGTGCTACTACCCCAGCGTTGGAGTCTTACACTTGTGTTTACATCTTACCGCTATCACTTCTGGGACTTTGCCTTAGTGATTTCACAAGCTTGAGTCCCAGTTTTCGGGAAAGTGAAGATAACCTGTGTATATTCAGATATTAGTATAGTATAATATTAGATAACAATTGTGTGGGTGAGAGGTTCGGTGAAGGGATGCACATGAAGGGTTAACACGGGGCAGGGAAGGATGGATGATCCATAAATAGCAGCCATATTTTTGAGAGATTACTACTGGGGGAGCCAGAGAATCTTTTTCTATTTTCTCTCCCATTTCGTACTTTGGGAGGAAAGTGCGAGTGTATTCAAGAGAGGGAGTAAATATAACTCGTCTCTCACCTCGCGTTTGCTCACTCTGAACGCTGCTTTTTATTGGTTTTATGGTTCACAAGTCATTTCACAGTTGTAATTTGTCTTTTACCCGGAAAATATTAAACTGTCACATAAAAGCAATAGATTTTTCACGCTAGGAATTTTGTCTGTGCTGTGCATAATGTTTTCAGAGTTCATTCATGTTGTAGCGTGTATCAGAATTTCATTTTCTGCATTGCATTTTATTGGGGGCGTTGGGAATGAACCTAAGACCTTATGCATGCTATTGGTTGGGATTGTGGCTCAGCAGTAGAGCACAGCCCTGGGTTTGATCCTCAGCACCAGGTAAAAATAAATAAATAAATAAATAAATAAATAAAATAAAGGTATTGTGTCCAACTACAACTAAAAAATAAATATTAAAAAAAGACCTTATGCATGCTAAACCTGCTCTCTGCCATTAAGCTACAGCCCAGCCTTAATTTGTTACTGTTATATATTTATTTTCTTATCACTTTTTTTCACTTGAAGGAATGTATTTAGATATATTCCCAAGTTTTAAGAGAATCTTTCCAGACTTTTATACTGGCTAATTTAATTATACTTAGATCAGTAAGGTAAGGTCACAAGAGCACAAGAGCACAAAAGTTGGAGTGAACACTGTAATAAGTAGAGTTTACTACTTTCTTTTCGTTGTTTGTTTTTGGTACTGGAGGTTGAATCCAGAGACACTTTACCACTGAATTACATCCCCAGCCCTTTTTATTTTTATCTTGAGACAGGGTGTTGCTAAGTTGCTGAAGCTGGTCTCAAACTTGAGTTCCTCCTGCCTCAGCATCCTGAGTCCCTGGGACTACAGGCATGCTCCTCCACACCTAGCAGTTTACCATTTTAAATGAATAACCTCTGTTTTCTGTCACAGACATTCCTTTAAAAATGTAATTTCTTGGGTCTGGGATTGTGGCTCAGTGTATAGCGCTCGCCTGGCACGTGGGCGACCCGGGTTCGATCCTCAGCACCACGTACAAATAAAATGCATTGAATAAAACACATTGTGTACAACTAAAGCAAGCAAATAAAAATATTTTTTAAAAAATTTACATTTAAAAAATGTAATTTCTTATAATGAAAATTACTAGCTTCAGTGTTTCAAGTAAATACTACCTGGAATTATTTTTTTTAAAGGATGCCTTTTCTTTAAAAATTTATTTGCTTTAGTTGTACACAATTCGTTTATTTGTACGTGGTGCTGAGGATCGAACCCGGGCCGCACATGTACTAGGCGAGCGCTCTACTGCTGAGCCACAACCCCAGCCCCTACCTGGAATTATTTTTAAAAGTAATTTAATAATATGGAAAAGTTCCTTTCTCTTTAATTAAAAGGCAGTCTATTCTTTTTTTTTTTTTTTTTTTTTTGTGTGTGTACTGGGGATTGAACTCAGGGGCACTCGTCCACTGGGTCACATCCCCAGCCCTTTTTTGTATTTTATTTAGAGACAGGGTCTCACTAAGTTGCTAAGTGCCTCGCCATTGCTGAGGCTGGCTTTGAACTCGCGATCCTCCTGCCTCAGCCTCCCAAAGTGCTGGGATTACAGGCGTGCGCCACCGCGCCCGGCTGGCAGTCTATTCTTATGATGACATAATTCAGAACTTATTTAGATTTAGCTTAAATTTTATAGTACTTCTTCTTTTTTTTTTTTTTTAACATTTATTTATTTGCTTTAGTTGTACACAATTTGTTTTTACGTGGTGCTGAGGATCGAACCCGGGCCGCGCACGTGCTAGGCGAGCACTCTACCGCTGAACCACAATCCCAGCCCCTATAGTACTTCTTATATAAAAATTCACTAACCTTCTTTCTTAATCTTTCTAAACAAAGGAGACAAATAATCCAGTACTTGGCACTCTTTAAAGCCCTTAGGTTAATAGTGTCTCACCTCAAGTTTCCTGATGAAAATCAGGACTTTAAGGTTTATTATAATTTTTTTCCTGTATCTCCCTACACTCATGAAAGCACCAGAGACTCTGGTGCACACCTATAATCCCAGCTACTTGGGAGGCTGAGGCACACGTTCAAGGCCAGCCTGGGCAACTTAGTGTGACCCTGTCTCAAAATAAAAAATTTGATGCCGGGCGCGGTGGCGCACGTCTGTAATCCCAGCACTTGGGAGGCTGAGGCAGGAGGATAGCGAGTTCAAAGCCAGCCTCAACAATGGTGAGGCACTGAGCAACTCAGTGAGACCCTGTCTCTAATAAAATACAAAAAAGGGCTGGGGATGTGGCCCAGTGGTCGAGTGCCCCTGAGTTCAATCCCTGGTACCAAAAATAAATAAATAAATAAAATAAAATAAAAAATTTGAAAGAAGTCTAGGGGATGTAGTTAGGTGGTAAAACACCTGTGACCTGAGTTCAATCCCCTGTGCCACAAAAAGAAAATAAATAAATAATATAAACTCATGAAAACTTCATAGTTTTGATTCTTTTCTGATTTGGGGGGGTGGTTACTGGGGATTGAACTCAGGGGCGCTCAACCACTGAGCCACATCCTCAGCCCTATTTTGTATTTTATTTAGAGACAGGGTCTCACTGAGTTGCAAAGTGCCTCACTTTTGCAGAGGCTGTTTTTGAACCCACAGTCCTCCTGCCTCAGCCTCCCAAGTTGGTGGGATTATAGGTGGGTCACTGTGCCCAGACCTTTTCTGATTTTTTTAAAAAATATTTATTTGTTTTAGTTGTACACGATGCGTTTATTTTTACGTGGTGCTGAGGATCGAACCCGGGCCGCACACATGCTAGGCGAGTGCTCTACCGCTGAGCCACAATCCCAGTCCCTTTTTCTGATTTTTAAAAAAAAATTTTTAAAAATATTTATTTATTTGCTTTAGTTGTACACAATGTGTTTATTTGTACGTGGTGCTGAGGATCGAACCTGGGTCGCGCACATGCTAGGCAAGCGCTCTACCGCTGAGCCACAACCCCAGCCCACCTTTTCTGATTTTTAATCACTTATATATTATATGTATCTGGAATAATTTGCGTGTGTGTGTGTAGTGTTGGGGGATTGAACCCAGGGCTTTACATATGCTAGGCAAGTGCTCCCCCCTATGCTCTATCCCCAGCCCTATCAGGCACATTTCTAAGCACTTTACATATATTAATCCTCAGAGAACTTCCCTCTCTGTCTCTCAATAGTGCTTCTTTAGAAAATTTCTACTTTACCCAGGAGAAAACTGAGGCACGGAGAGATTATTTGATCTAAGAGATTCACAGACTGAACATGTTTGTGTCTTTTTCACAATATAAAATATAACTATTCAATGGGATGCAACTATCAGGGGGAGAGCTGGGATTCAACATGCACTGTCTCCAGAGTCCTTGTTCTCAATTTCTATGCATACTTACTATAGGAAAAGAAGAAGTGAAGAAAGGGAGGGGGAGAAAGTGGGGGAAAAAATTGGCGGGGACGTGTGTGTGTGTGTGTGTGTGTGTGTGTGTGTGTGTGTGTGGTGTGTGAGAGGATGTGGGGGGGAGGCAATTGTGCATGCCTGTAATCCCAGCACCTCAGGAGACTGAGGCAGGAGGATTGCAAGTTCAAAGCCAGCCTCAGCAAAAGTGAGGTGCTAAGCAACTCAGTGAGACCCTGTCTCTAAACAAAATACAAAAAAGGGCTGGAACCGGGCGCGGTGGCACACGCCTGTAATCCCAGCACTTTGGGAGGCTGAGGCAGGAGGATCACGAGTTCAAAGCCAGCCTCAGCAATGGCGAGGCACTTAGCAACTCAGTGAGATCCTGTCTCTAATAAAATACAAAAAAAGGGCTTGGGATGTGGCCCAGTGGTCGAGCGCCCCTGAGTTCAATCCCCAGTACCACACACACACACAAAAAAAAAAACGGCTGGAGGGGCTAGGGTTGTGGCTCAGTGGCACAGTGCTTGCCTAGCACGTGTGTGGCACTGGGTTTGATCCTCAGCACCACATAAAAAATAAAGATGAAAAAAGGGGGGTGGCTGGGGATGTGGCTCAGTGGTCGAGTGCTCCTGAGTTCAATCCCCAGTACCACCCCTCCTCGAAAAAAAAAAAAAAACAACAACCTTGGCAGATACACATAAGAATTAATAGTCCTCTTAATTCAATCCACAA
Source organism: Tamias sibiricus (assembly GCA_025594165.1). NCBI lineage: Eukaryota > Metazoa > Chordata > Mammalia > Rodentia > Sciuridae > Tamias > Tamias sibiricus. Next base: position 23,055,406 of record CM046658.1, on the reverse strand, counting down.
GAAATATCCATTGCTAACAGTTTATGTTTTAAGTTTAGTGATTACAGAATATAAAGGCATAGACAATGGCATTCTTAGGGGAAGGTGTAGCCATATTTAAAAGCAAATATTGAGCTAGGTGCGGTGGCTCACGCCTGTAATCCCAGCACTTGGGAGGCTGAGGCAGGAGGATCGCGAGTTCAAAGCCAGCCTCAGCAATGGCGAGGCACTTAGCAACTCAGTGAGACCCTGTCTGTAAATAAAAATACAAAAAAGGGCTGGGGATGTAGCCTAGTGGTCGAGTGGCCCTGAGTTCAATCCCTGGTACCAAGAAGAAAAAAAAAAAAGAAAGAAAGAAAATATTAAAAGCAAATATTAATCCATTATCTGGTGATTAGAAGCCAAGTGACCTCAGTTTGACCCAGCTCACACTCTGGAATTGGACAGGGATAAGGGTGGGGATGGCTCAGCTTAGTTGTGGGCAGCTGACAAGTGATCCCCACAGCAAGGGGCCATCTGAACAGAAGGGAAATCAAGAGTAGGAACAGGAGGCTATGTGTCAGACTAGCACTCGGTAGGGTGAAGGCAGGGTTAGTAACCAGGTAACAAGATGAGTCCAGCCAGAAAGAATAATTCAGCAGTAGTAAGGCGAGGGACCGGTCTGCAGGTCTAACATTGTTCATGAGAACAGACCACAGTTATGTCGGAGGCTGTGCCAAGACAGCTGTTATCGGACATCTGTGCAAGAAGATACTGTCTCAAGTGTGTTAATCAAAATAGAAAGGCATCCTAGGAAAAGAGGGTTGGACACCGCAGCGGCATGACCGCCTGTGGAATCAAGCATTCAGAAATGGTCAAAGTGGGGGCCGCTGCAGATAGTACAAGAATGAGCAAACACAGTGACCTTGGGCAGCAGCGCTTAAATGTTTTGATGTCAGGATCTCTTAAAACTCTTAAAAATTACTGAGGACCCCAGAGAGCTTTTGTTTATATGGGCTACATGTTGTAAGTGAGCTATGCCATTAATATGAATTGGACATATTTCTGTCTTTCCAAAATGTCAGAATTTATTTAAAAACAAAAAATTCACAAGCTACATTACTTTCATCTGTAAGGACTTCATCATATAGTTTGGAAAGCTCCACCATGCTGTTGAAAGAATGAGTGAAAGGCAAATAATGGGTTAGTTTGTTTGTTTGTTTTTCCCCCTTTTGCAGTGCTGGGAATGAAACCCAAGACCTCACATGAGCCAGGCAAGTGCTCTACCACTGAGCCACATCACCAACCCCTGGGTTAGTATTATTTTTAAAGCAGTAAAGTAGGTTTATTTTTATTTTATTATTAATATTATTTTTTGGTTCTGGGATTGAACCCAGGGCTTTGCAAGTGTTCTACCACTGAGTTACATCCCTAGCCCTTTTTAAATTTTGAGAAAGGGTCTTTCTAAATTGCTCAGGCTGACCTTGAACTTGTGATCCTCTTGCCTCAGACTTTCAAGTAGCTGGGATTATAGGTGTGCACCATCAAGCCTGATTCATAAAGTAGTTTTGATTTCATTTACTCCCTGATAGTATCTTGAGAACTCCAGGGGAAACCCAGATGACACTTTGAGAGCCACTGATGTAAATAAGAATGATAGCTTTTATTTGTATAGCACTGTACAGCTTAAAGTGCATCATAAATCAGGAATTTTTTAAATTTTTAATTTTTTAGTTGTATATAGATACAATGCCTTTATTTATTTTTATGTGCCTGAGGATCAAACCCAAGGCCTCACATGTGCTAGGCAAGCGCTCTACCACTGAGCTACAGCCCCAGCCCCAGGAAAAATATTCTTAATCCCATTTCATAGCCAAACATTGCTAGGGAACAAAGGAGGGACCCAGCTATCCTGACTTTGAAGGGACTGCCACTGCAGCTAGTGCACTGGGATTGCTTCTTCCCAAGTGTCTAAGTAGTTATGGCTACTAAGGATTGTCCTCTGCTGCAAAATGGCATTTTGCTCTTGGTTTTCTCATGGCTAGGGAGCTCAGCATGTCCACCCAGTCCTGGAAAGCTGTGGAGCTGTTGTGTACTGTCTGGGAGGACAATCAAGAAAACCATATGCAGGGCTGGGGTTGTGGCTCAGCGGCAGAGCGCTCGCTTCGCATGTGCGCGGCCCGGGTTCGATCCTCAGCACCACGTAACATAAATACATTGCATTGTGTACAACTAAAGTAAATAAATAAATATTTAAAAAAAAAAAAAAAGAAAAGCATATGCAGCCGGGCACGTTGGCGCATGCCTATAATCCCAGCACCTGGGAGGCTGAGGCAGGAGGATCCCAAGTTCAAAGTCAGCTTCAGCAATGGCGAGGCACTTAGCAACTCAGTGAGACCCTGTCTCTAATAAAATACAAAAAATGGCTGGCGATGTGGCCCAGTGGTCAAGTTCCCCTGAATTTAATCCCTGGGTTAAAAAAAAAAAAAAAAAAAAAAAAAAGAGCATATGCTTCCAGCAGTTCAGGAGGCTGAGGCAAAAGGATCACAAGTTCAAAGCCAGCCTCAGCAACTTAGTGAGGCCCTAAGCAACCTAGCAAGACCTGTCTCAAAATAAAAAATAAAGGGCTAGAGATGTGGTTCAGTGGTTAAGTGCCCCTGGGCTCAATTCCCAGTATCAAAAAAAAAAAAAAAAAAAAAAAATCAACTTGTGGAGGGGAACTAGAAACTGACATCCTGCCGCAGAAAACCCCATGTCTCTATTGATAATCATAAAGTCCAACAGAAATAGCCAATAGAGAGGAAAATGCCTCTTTCTCAACTCTACCTTCAAAATCTTACCCAAGAGCATCTAATTGACATATCTAGTTTGCATCTGGAACCTGAGGAAAAAAAAATTTTGAGATGGGGTCTTGCTATGTTGCCAGGCTGGACTCAAGCAATCCTCCTGCCTCAGCTTCCCAAGTAGCTGGGACCACATAGACATATGCCACCACACCCAGATAGAAATGTCATTTCAAAAAAGAGGAATGTGGCGTGGGGCTATGGCTCAGGGTAGAGCGCTCATCTCGCATGTCTGAGGCCCTGGGTTTGAGCCTCAGCACCACATAAATAAAATAAAAATTATTGTGTCCACCTACAACTAAAACAAAGATATATAAAAAAAGTTAAAAAAAGAGAAATGTGAGCACTTCCTCTACAGTATAGGAAGGCTCCCTAGAATGATAGAATGAAATAGAATAGGATGATGAGCCTCAGTTGAGCTTTAGCTGTACATATTCAACACCATGTTCTGTGTGTGGATTGATGAGAATGTGAACTCCATGAGGGCAGGGGTTTTTTGTCTGATTTATTTTTTACTCTGTCTTTAGAGCTTAAATTATTACAAAGTAGTTGCTAAATAAGCAGGGAGAAACAGACCCAAATCAATGTTTTCTCGGGAATTCTTTTGGTGAACATCAGATATATTACATAAATGGCAATAAGTCTTAGTTACTCTGACAACAGCCCTAGGGAGAAAAAAGAGTCAGAGAAAGGGGTCAAAGAAAATATTTTGTGGTGGTGGAAGAAGGCTATACATTCCTTGACATCCCACCCAACACATGTGGCGTGTATGTTACCTCCCTTGAGTTTAGGTGAGCCCTATGATTGCTTTGACTAATACACTGGGATGGAAGCGATGTTATGCCATTTTCCAGGCCAGATTTAAAAGGATGACAGTGTTTGCAACTTGTCTCTATGGAGACATCATCATCTGTCCTGTAAGACATTCAGCTATCTTGATGAAGAGACCACATGGTGAGGCTCTGAGACTACATGGAGAGGGGAGCCGGCTGAGTCCAGCCTTTCCAGTCATTCCCTTTACGTGCCAGTCTCATGAGTAAAGCTTGTTTGGACCCTCCAGACTAGCCTACTAGACCGCCAGCTAGAATACTACTGATTCTGCTTGATATTGTATGGAACAGAGGAATCATCCGGCTGAGCCCTGACTAAATTCCTGACTCAAAATATACAAGATATAAGACAGTAGTTGAGCTAGGAGTGTAGCTTAGTGGTAGTATGCTTGCTTGGCATGTGCAAAGTCCTAGGTTCCATCCCCAGCACCACAAAACAAAACCCAAACAAACAAAGGAAATAATAAAATGGTTGTTGTTTCAAGTCACTGAATTTCAGGATAGTTTTTTTTTTTTTTTTTTTTTTTTTTGGTACCAGGGATTGAACTCAGGGGCACTCGACCACTGGGCCACATCCCCAGCCCTTTTTTGTATTTTATTTAGAGACAGGGTCTCACTGAGTTGCTAAGTGCCTCGCCATTGCTGAGGCTGGCTTTGAACTTGCGATCCTCCTGCCTCAGCCTCCCAAAGTGCTGGGATTACAGGCGTGCGCCACCACGCCCGGCTTCAGGATAGTTTATTATGTAGTGATAACCTTAATATACTCCAAGTATGGTCTTAGGGAATACAAAACTTCTCTGCCTGCCTCAGTTTTCTCACCTGTAAAATGAAGATTATCATAAATCTTTCCAAGTTTGGTGGGAAAATTAAAGAAGAACTGCAAGCACTTATATATTTTACTATGTAAGGTCAGTGACACATAGTAAAACTTCAGTAAATATTAGTAATTACTTTGTTATGTTTATTTAGCACCCACTATATGCCAATCGCTCATGTAGTGCTTTGAATTAAGCAATGAACAAGAGAGATAAAGACCCCACTTTTAGTGACAGATAATAAACAAGCAAACAAGATAACTGAAAGTGGCAATAGGAACATGAAGAAATGATAACATATATAGAAGGGATGAGGGAGCTACTTTAAAAAGAAGACAGACAGACAGGAGATGATGGGAGGCCTTCAGAGGTAAGATTTAACTGAGACCAGCATAAAGAAACATGCATTGGGGTGGCTGGGGTTGTGGCTCAGAGGTAGAGCACTTGCCTAGTATGTGTGAGGCATTGGGTTCGATTCTCAGCACCACATATAAATAAATAAGCCAATAAATAATAAAGGTCCATCATCAACAACAACAACAACAACAGAAAGAACCATGCATTGGAAGTTTGGGGAGAGAGACAGAGGGAATAGCAGGTCCTGAGGCAAGAATTTTGGTTTGTTAAGGAAAGAGAAAAAAGTACCAGCATGACTGTAGCTCAGGATACGTGAGGGGAAGGAGCCTGGGCCTGCCATTTGAAAGCTGGGAAGGGCAGGCCAAGAAGGGACATATGGACCATACTAAGTAGCTTAGAATTTATTCTCAAAGGACTGTAAAGACACTGGAAGTTTTTTTTTTTTTTTTAATTATTATTGCTAATGAGTTACAGCATTCTTTGCTTTGGGGAGGAATTTGTGAGCTTTTTTATAGCTCTGTTTTAGAATCGTGTATGTACCCTAAATGCTTCAGGAATAACTTTTCTGTGGCTATCACATTGTATGCTCATGGTCGCCCCCTGGTGGAATTGGTGGTTAAGTTTGCATGGTTTCAGAACAGCAAAAACAAATTAATGAGCAATTCGCCCCAAAAGAAATGAATAATTAATTCTTTCGTTCAACAAACATTTATGGGGCATCTGCAATGTGCCAGGCTCTGTTCTGGTGCTAAAATATTTCCATGAACAAAACGGCCAAACACATATGCCCTAGTGGAGTTCACATTCTTGTGGGGAGGGAGGGACATTAAACCAAGTTTATAAGTTACTTGTTGGATGGGACAACACTTATTAGAGAAAAATTATGTGGGAGACTGGTAGAAAGTATAAGGAGGATGATAGTCTTCCAACTGTAAATATAGTGTCAGGGAAATTTTCATTGAGAAAGTGATATTTGAAAAAAGACATGAATGAGGTGACAGGGTGAATTGGTGCAGGTGCCTGGGGGGAAAAGCAGTTCAGGCACAAGAATCAGCAAACACAAAGGCCCTGAAACTACCTGCAGGTTTGAAAAGCAGCAAAGAGGCTAGTCTGCCTTAAGTGGACTGATGACAGGATGGAGATGTACTGGTGGGTGTCAACTCTTGAGGGTCAGTGTAAGCATTTGGTTTTCACTCTAAGACAGGAATTCATTGAAAGAGGGACATGATCTGGCTAAGGTTTTAACAGGAGCCCACCTGTTGAGGTACACACAAATCAGTATTAGATGGCTTGTTGTTTCTGAAGGTGAACTAAGAAGGACTCCCAAGAATGTGTTGAGGGGGGGCAAGGAGGAGGGATACTGGCCACTTCTCTCTCTCTCTTTTTTTTTAATATTTATTTATTTACTTTAGTTGTACACAATGCAATACATTTATGTTTACGTGGTGCTGAGGATCTAACCCGGGCCGCGCACGTGCGAGGCAAGCGCTCTGCCGCTGAGCCACAACCCCAGCCCTGGCCACTTCTCTTATCTCCAATCTTTAGATGGGAATCAAGGCAGGATGACCTTGGTTGTGAAGTAAAGTCATGTGCTCAGAAAACCTCTGAAAAAACCCACATGTTTAGTTGGCAAGCAAGTTATCCTTCATATATCTTCCCTGCTTGTAGGCACAGTGTGGTCATCCATTTTATGCTGGCCTGCCTGCCACCCAGGATCATGTAACAAAATGTCCAAATCCTCTTGTTGAGTCTTCCAAGTTCTTTCTTTGGAATTAGAAAACAGTATGCTTGGGCCTTTGCAGCCCTGGGGTTGAACATCAACAACTGCTACTGTGTTAACAGACTGTGGGAGGGCAAGGATATAAATAGGACACTCAAGAGTCACAGACTGTGCCTTGAACAACTGAGACAGTAAATGGACAGATTCTGGACAGATTTTGAAAGTAGCTCCTATAGATGATGCTGATGAATTAGATGTGGGGTGTGAGAAAGAGGTGTGAAGGATCTAATCAAACGATGTTTCTAAGTAAATTGTCATAAAAAGAAGTGAGCAATTAGTATACAGCCAAAAAGTGTAGATAAATGTATTTGAGAGATGCAAAAGCATTAAAATAATAAAATAGTGGTTTTCCTCTGGATTTTAAAATATTTATTTATTAGTGGTATGGGAGATTGAACCCAAGGGGCACTGTACTACTGGGCTACATCCCTGGCCCTTTTTTAAAAAATATATTTTAGAGTGGGGTTGTAGCTCAATGGTAGAGCGCCTGCCTCACGGGTCTGAGGCCCTGGGTTCGATCCTCATCACCACATAAAAGTAAATAAATAAAAATAAAAAGATATTGTGTCCATCTAAAACTAAAAAAAATTTAAAAAAAAATCTTGATTTTGTATATTTATTTTTATGTGGTGTTAAGGATCAAACCCAGTGCCTCACATTGCGAGGCAAGCGCTCTGCCACTGAGCCACAACCCCCACCAGATCTTTTTATTTTTATTTTGAGACAGAGTCTCACTAAGTTTCCCAGTCTGGCCTGGAACTGCCTCAACCTCCCAAGTAGCTGGGATTACAGTGTGCACCACAACACCGGGCTTATTTCTGGATTTTTAAAAAACAATTTTGTTTTCTTTTTTTAAAAAACTTAAAAAATATTTATTTATTTGCTTTTAGTTGTACACAGTGCGTTTATTTTTACGTGGTGCTGAGGATCATACCGGGGCCGTGTACGTGCTAGGTAGGTGAGCGCTCTACTGCTGAGCCAAAACCCCAGCCCCTTTTTTATGGATTTTTAATTTGTGAGTTAAAAAAAAAAATTGTGATTTCTTTTCTCATTGTAAAAGACTCACTTCTATATCTAATACTGTGTTTGTAATCTTGGATTCCTTTTCTTAAATAAGATCTCCTAAATTGAATAAACTTCCGGGTCTCCACAAAACCTGAATTCAACCTTGCTCTTTGCCCATATTTGGGTTGTAATTTAAAATTAACGAAGCATTCAAAAATTTTGTTTCTGAAGACGATGTGCATGAACTGAGGTTAACTGTAAGCTCAATGTAATATTAGGAATAAACTACGGGCATAAAAAGATCATCTTGGGCTAGCCTCCAAGTGTCTTCCCGAACTTCCCACCCATTCCAACTCCCACAGTTTTTCTAAATCCAGCATTTCTCCTCACGTTTCCTTTAGGGAGATAGGGATTACACTCATTTTAAAAGGCGTTTCAAAGCCAGCCTCAGCAATGGCGAGGCACTTAGCTAGAAAAAAATACAAAAAAGAGGGCTGAAAAAGAGGGCTGTAGTACTCCTTATCTGGTCTACAGTGGCTTAGCAGCGCAACAAGAATCAGCTTAACCTTCGCTACTCCATTCGGGGGGCGCCGAGCTGGGCGTGACCAGGGGCGGGGCTCTCAGGGGTGGTGGAATGGGCGGGGCATAGGCACTTCCCCGCCCCGAGAGGCCCGGCACACGCGCCCAGGGCTTCTGGTCCGAACGGGGTGTGGATTGCGAGGTGACCCTGGTCGCTTACTTCCGGTTCCTAGGGATGCGCATCCGGGTTACGCTAACGCCGCGGTTTCCTCCACTGTGGTTCTACCGTGGGTCTGGACCGTTCCCCATGTCTTGCTGTGGGGCTTCTGCAGCCTTTGGGTGAGTCTCCGCTGCCGACAGGGTCTGAGCGCAGCCGGTCGAACACATTCTGTAGGAAGAAGGGTCAAGAGTTCTGCCGTGGTCCTTGTGGGTGGGGGTCTCTCCGCCTGTCCCTTGTCTCTGCTGTGCTTCTCTCATCTGAGCCCTTTCCTTCACGCTGGCCTCGCCTCTTTCACCTCAGTTTAGCCTTTCTTTCCTCAGCCCCACCACCCCCTTTTAAACTCGGTTTCTTGTCTTTCGCCTGAACCACTGTCTCTCCGTTTTCCTCCTAGTGTCATTTTAGCACCTTTCTTCCCCGACCCCTGAGCCGGGATTTCTGTTCTTTCACCCAGCGGGACGGCCCACCGCCTGGTTGTGCTCACCCTCTTCCACTGCGAAACTGAGCTTTTCCTAGGGTCTTAGATATCCGTCCCCCAACTTTCCTCACCTTTGACCCTTACCTCCTCCTGGGACTGGTAGACGACATTAGTGCTTCGCTTTAGCTAGAGGAGGGCTTTGCCAAAGCCCCAATCTGGGAAGACTTGTCCAACCTGGGGGAAGTTGTGCTTTCAGGCGCGGGGTTAGACTGAACTCTCGTAAGCTTCCGTAGTTAAGAGAACAACAAAGGCGTTCCCAGTTCTTTGCTGGAGCTCGGTTTTGGGGCTCTCTCGAGCAGCTAACAGGTGGCAGGCACACGGTTCTGTAGCGGTTGGGCTTGTGTGATCTTGTTAATTGACAAGTCATGAGGAAGTTCTGTCAGTTTTGTGTTCGCTATTCCAGGAGAGTGGATGTGCACAGCTGAGGCAAAAATGCGGACGTTCTGGGACGGTCAGTTCTTGTACTGCATGGGCTTTACTTCGAGGACGGTTGATGGAGGATAGAAGATGGAGTTTGTTGGGAGATTGTTAGCCTCAAATTTATAGGCTTATTATCAAAAACTTCTGTGTGTTTTTATGATTACCACTACGAAAGAGTTCACTATGATAATTTCAAAGCAATTTTAATTGAACGCAGTATGCAGATATGTATCTTTGCTTCTTATACAGTTTTTTTAAATTTTTATCATTAACATGTTTTCTGTTTTCCTCTTCTTCATAAGTCACATATTACAATAATTTACTTATTAAAATGTCCTAGCTTGGTTTTTCTTTATCATTACCACCTTAGTCTTGAAACCATCTTTTTTCATTTTGAGGCATGTCATCTATCTTAAATTTCTCTGGAGGTTTTAAATTATCTATAACATGAAAGAACTGGATTTAATGATGGCTGGTATCCTATTTCTCAAATTTTGTTATCTAAGGTACATTTTGAGGTACAGGATTTGAATAATCTTTATTTTTGTTGTGTTTATGATGTATGTCTAGCATTTGATTGCAAAGGTTTTCGTTTGTGTGTGATAAGTTTCTGTAATCATAAATTGTGCTCTAAAATTTAGTATTTAAGTGTGAACAGAACAAATACAACATTAGTGTCTGCTTTTCTGTTGGCTGAGTTATCCCTCATTATATGATACGTATACATATGAATGTGCAGAATAGACTTTAACTTATTCCAAAATTGGGCTTTCCCATTGCCTATTTTTAGCAAAGGACTTTGGAACTTGGCCTCCTTAGTCCTAGATGCCACAAAGAAGGACCCTTTTGGTTGGCTTTCAAAACTTAACTGCTGAGGGAAGCCCATTCGAAATTTTTATTTGTATCTCCGCCTCAGCACCAGCACTGGAAACTCTAGCTTTTGTTCAACCTGGACATCATTTCCCATCCTTAAAAACCTAACCCTAATGAGTATGGCTAACTCCAATTGCTTCCTTACCTCTAGGTTTGTGAATTTTTTCCCCCAAAGCCTTGGCAACTCTGTAGATAGACCCATATTTGAGTTGATGCCAGACCATCTTTCAACCATTCTCATTTCTGAACTTTGTATTTCTTGAGCATGTCCAAGTTTAAACCTATATAGATTTCTACAGTTTACAGTTGGAGGAAACCATAGAGTTCAAACATACCCCTTCATTTTACCCATAAGGAAATCAGGGCTTAAAAGTATTGATGTTTTTTCCCAAGACAACCTGCAACCCCAGTACTAGGGATTGAACCCAGGAGCCCTATACCACGGAGCTATACCCTGAGCCCTTTAAATTTTATTTTTAAGACAGGGTCTCACTAAGTTGCTGTTGCCATTCTCGAATTTTGGATTCTTCTGCCTGAGTCTTCCAAGTCTCTGGGATTACAGGTGTGCACCACTTTGCAGGCCCAAGGTTTTTGTTTGTTTGTTTGTTTGTTTGTTTTTAAATAAAGAAATCCTGTATATATGCTCATTAAAATAGTGAATTTTAGTTCTATCAGAAGCTGTATGCTGGAGAACACAATGTATTATTTAGTGGGTCATTTCAAATGTTTATGTCATAGGAATGAAGCTATTTGGATCAGAAATCTATGACACAGATTTTTAAATCTGTGCCAAAATCATTTTGCCTTTAAAGAGGGACTAGAGGGGAAAAAAAAAAAACCTGTTTTGGGCAGAAGTAGAAATAGAAAAGTTTTAGGAGTCTCTTTCTCTTTTTTTTCTTCTAAAATGACCTTGGCCTGTTATGATATAAATTCTGCAGAGAACCCACCAAGTGAAGTGAGCATTCTGCATTCTCACAGGAGCAGTTTTGCTTGTGCTGCTGCTAGTCTTAGTTCAGAACACTGGACTGTTTATTGAGAAGCCTGCCCCTCTTACCTAGCTACCATCCCCTCCCAAATCACTGGAGACAGCTTAGTACCTGTGTTGCCCCTTAACCCTGCGCTCTGCCACTGAACTACATTCCCAGCTCTTTTTGAGACTGGGTTTCACTAATTAAGTGCTCCAGGCTGGTCTCTGCCTCAGGAGTGGCTGGAATTATAGGTGTATGCCACTGTGCCGGGCTCACTGTTAGTTTTCTATAGAAATTTCTACTTTAGTTTGGTAAAGTCTTAGTTTGTAAATCCAAGAGCTCAATTTAAAACACATTTCTGCATATAGTTGTTTGAGTTGATAATCTTTTTTTTTTAATATTTATTTATTTGCTTTAGTTGTACACAATGCATCTATTTGTACATGGTGCTGAGGATCGAACCCGGGCTGTGCATGCGCTAGGTGAGCACTCTACCACTGAGCCACAACCCCCCAGCCCTGAGTTGATAATCTTATTGGTTTTTTTTGCTATCTTTCTTAGTATTGTACTTTGTCTTACATCTTTTAATTTTTGTCCTTGAACCCTATGATGTGTTTTAAGGAAGATACAGCTTTAAATATTTAAGAAACAAAATATACCTCCAACATGTCCTTACCATTTGTACCTTGCCTGTATTGTGGTTTTTGTGATCTGCCTAAGCTGCTTCATGACTTCATCCTCTTTTGAAAGATTTTTGTGTACTGCATATAACTACAGGATATTTTAGCTCACGCATGATTTAAATGGAAGAAGAGTTCAAATAGAAATATATATTTTAAAATACTAGGAACAGTTTATTCTTGCCATATGTCATCTAATTGGTTTATACCAAAGAGTTGAATTGTTATATTTATAGTAAAGTAAAAAATAAGTGGACTTTCTATCTTATTAAAATACAAGTGCATGCTCTGAGATAGGAATGTATGGCTGAAACTATTCTATTGATAGGTATGCTTTGCTGTCAGAAAACAGCAAATAATGGAATACATCCTTATCTTGATTTTTTTTTTTTAGTCCCATTAACTAAGTCCTATGATAGCTACTTATTAAATGTAGAATTGAGATTTAAGATATTTTCTCTGTTATTTATGGTAAATTTAAAAAAAAAAAAAAAAAACAGATAAGCCAGGGTGCTGTAATCCCAGCACTTGGGAGGCTGAGGCAGGAGGATCGCAAGTTCAAAGCCAGCCTCAGCAGTGGCAAGGCACTTAGCAACTTAGTGAGACCCTGTCTCTAATAAAATACAAAAAAGGTCTGGGGATGTGGCCCAGTGGTCGAGTGCCCCTGAGTTCAATCCCCAGTACCAAAAAACAAACAAACAAAACAAACCCAGATACATAAAACAGGACCTTATTTGTCTTTACTGTTTTCCCCTTTTGACTATGCAAAAGTATTTTGAATCAGAAAAGGACATGTATAGTTTTTTTTTTTTAAATAAACCATGACAATTGGGCAATTACATATTTTACTTATTTATTTTTATGTGGTGCTGAAGATCAAACCCAGGGCTGGGATTATAGCACAATTTTTCAAGTTGCTGGTTTAATATAAAGTATTTTTACAATTGTATCTTCATATATGTATTTAGGGTAATCATGGATAACTCAGTCTGCCATTATTCCTATCCCCTTGTCCCCTCCCCTCCTTCCCCACTCTTTGTTCTATTTGAAGCTCTTTCATTCCTCTCATTCCCTTTCTCTTGCCTTTATAAGTTAGTATCTTCATATCCAAGAGATCATTTGACCTTTGGTTTTTTGGGATTGGCTAACTTCACTTAGCATTATTTTCTCCAACTCCATCCATTTACCTGCAAATGCCATGATTTTATTCTCTTTTAGTGCTGAGTAGTGTTCCATTGTGTGTATATATACCAAAGTTTCCCTATCCATTCTTCAGCTGATGAGCATCAGGGGTTGGTTCCACAATCTAGCTATTGTGAATTGTGCTGCTATAAACATTGATGTGGCTGTGTCCCTGTAGTGAGCTGTTCTTAAGTCCTTTGGGAATAGACCAAGGAGTGGAATAGCTGGGTCAAATGGTGGTTCCATTCCAAGTTTTCACCGTTTTGCAGTTCCACCAGCAATTAAGAGTGTGCCTTTTTCCCCACATCCTCACCAGCATTTATTGTTGTTTGTCTTTTTGATAGCTGCCATTCTGACTGGAGTAAGATGAAATCTTAGAGTAGTTTTGATTTGCATTTCTCTAATTGCTAAAGATGTTGAACATTTTTTCATATATTTGTTGATTGTTTGCATAGTGATCCTCCTGCCTCAGCCTCCCAAGTGCTGGGATTACAGGCGTGCGCTACTGCGCCCAGCCAGCCTCAGCATTTAAAATCTTAAAGATCTTACTACAAATAGTGTTGGATGCACTTTTAACTTAAATGCTTGGTTATTAACATTTGTACCAGGTAGGTCTGGGTTTTATTTTTTTTCTCTCTAGAAAATAATTATCAATAACTATTGTATCTTTGCAATACATTTAAAAAATATTTATTTATTTGCTTTAGTTGTACACAATGCCTTTATTTTTATGTGGTGCTGAGAATCTAACCCAGCGCCCTGTACGTGCTAGGCGAGCGCTCTACCGCTGAGCCACAACCCCAGCCCTGCAATACATTTTTAAAAATATTTTTTTAGTTGTTGATGGACACAATGTCTTTATTTATTTATTTTTATGTGGTGCTAAAGATTGAACCCAGTGCCTCATGAGTGTGAGGCAAGCGCCCTACCACTGAGCTACAACCCCAGCCCTGCAATACATTTTTTTTTTTCAGCAAAATATATTTTGGGCACCACATACATATTTAGGCTAGGTTCAAGTGAATTAGGTGACATTCTATAGGACTGACAATTACATAATTATATTTGAATTTTTTTTTTTTTAATTGAGACAGAGTCTCACCATGTTGCCCAGGCTAGTCCTAAAGTCTTGAACTGAAATGATCCTCCCACCTCAGCCTTCTAAGTAGATAGGACTACAGAGTTTGCTACCACACCCCAGCTTACATTTAAATTCTGAATTTGATCTTATTGTACATTTCAGAATTAAATATGAGAATATAATAATTAGAATTAAAGTAAAATCCTAGCCCGATGCAGTGACACATACCTGTAATCCTAGCGACTCAGGAGGCTAAGGCAGGAGGATCAAAAGTTCAAGGCCAGCCTCAGCAACTTAGGACCTAAGTAACTTAGCAAGACCCTGTCTCAAAATAAAAAATAAAAAGGGCTGGGGATGTTATTCAGTGGTTAAGTAACCCCTAGGTTCAATCCTTGGTGAAAAAGATAGAAAAAATTAAAATATAATCAAATATTTTCTTTTTAGCACTGGGGGCCAAAGAAAGTGTCACTTCTTTAATAGTGATGATGGCATGTAATTTTTAAGTTAGATATTATGATTTTCTGTTGCTTTGAAAGTAGTGATTTCTTATCATTTGTGGGTTTTAAGGTTCTTGTGTGAATCTGTATCAAAGCTTAATATAAAATCTTTATAGGTACAATTAAATAATTTTCATTTGGGGAACTTTGTAACAACTAAACTGTAAAAATACGGAATGATAAAAAAGTAAAAGAAACTTTTTAACTCTTCTGTGTGTGTGTGTGTGTGTGTGTGTGTGTGTGTGTGTATGTGTATGTATGGGGTACTGGGATCAACTGCCATCGCCCATGTGAGCTATGCAAGTATTCTTATCACTGAGCTACCTTCCCAGCCCTATGTAGTAACTCTTTAATTCTTACTCCTATGAAGTAGGCACTATTTTTATTATCCTCATTTTACATATATAACAGTTTAGATTTGAATTTAGTCTTTCTGATATTTAAAAAAATATTTCTTTTTTAGTTGTTGTTGGACATAATACATTTATTTATTTATTTATATTTATATATGTGGTGCAAGGGTTTACTACTCCAGTTACTTCTTTATAGGTTAAGGTTTAAAGAAAATCAAATTTCTCTGAAACAAAATAATATTCCTTTGGGCTGGGGCTGTAGCTCAACGGTAGTACACTTGCCTGGCATGTGTGAGGCACTGGGTTCAATTCTCAGCACCACATATAAAGAAAAAAAAATAAATGTCTATCAACCACTACAAAAAATATATTTTAAAAAATATTCCTTTTGGTTGGGAATCTCAGAGGAAGGTTTTACCTCATCTTTTTATTAATGGTGACTTAAGACAAATTATAAACCCTTTACTAACTGTATTTCTCAGATTTCAAAAACCATATATTAGAAAGCAAACTGATCAAATCCCTCCCCCTCTTAATATCATTCTCTTATGGAAATTACTTTGGAGTTACTTGGAGAAAAGGTAGTGTTTTTTTGTTTTGTTTTTTGTTTCTGGGGATTGAATCCAGGGGTATTTCACAACCACAGAATCACATCCCCAACCCCTTTTTTTTTTTTTTTTTTTGTGGTACTGGGGATTGAACTCAGGGGCACTCGACCACTGGGTCACATCCCCAGACGTTTTTTGTATTTTATTTAGAGACAGGGTCTCACTGAGTTGCTAAGTGCCTCGCCATTGCTGATGGCTGGCTTTGAACTCGCGATCCTCCTGCCTCAGCCTCCCAAAGTGCTGGGATTACAGGCGTGCGCCACTGCGCCCAGCTATCCCAACCCTTTTTATTTATTTATTTATTTTTGAGGCAGGTCTCGATAACTTGCTTAGGACCTCACTAAATTGCTCGAGACTGGTGATCCTCCTGCCTCAGCCTCCTGAGTTGCTGGGACAGTATGCAGTGAAAAGGCAGTGTTTTTAAGAAAATGCCTCCTTGAAGTTTTCGTGTGTGTGTGTGTGTGTGTGTGTGTGTACACGTATATTTGTTTTTACTCTCTTTGATCTGCAGAGTATTAAATGTATAATAGTCTTTAAATGCTAAAATCTTTAGCATTCCCCCAAATGGATTTAACAACTTTTGAGTATGATAGCAGAAGACTGAAACTTGAGATTTCTGACTTACCTCTGGTCACATATCCAGGTTTGAAAATTTGTGCAAAATTTAATTACACCATCTTTTTAGGACTACTGTGTCATAAATACAGTAATATGTAGTAATATATTTAATTAGTGTAATAGTATTTTTAGTTTTACTTTAGAAAAGAGAACTTTTGCAGTTGTGTACAATGAATCAAAATACATTCTGCTGTCATATATACCTAATTAGAATAAATAAATAAATACAATTTTAAAAAGAAAAAGAAAACCAAACTTTTCTAAAACCAGATCCTCATTAAACTGAAAAATGCAAATAATGCCCATTTAGAGTATAATAATATTGTATTATTCTTTTGTGCCTTTATTATTCCAAATGAAAACATTTTAGTTGCTATCTGGGGGAAGAAGATGATTTGTGCTCAGATGATACGTTATTTTTCTAAATATTTTGAAGGGTTGAGAATCATGGAATCTGGTTAACAGAAAAATTATAAAAGTAATACTTCATTAGAAATGCTACTTATTTAAATTCTTATTTGTTAACTTCTCTTATTAATTCAGACATATTAATTAAGTACACTTTTTTTTTTTTTTTTTTTTTTTTTTTTTTTGGTACCGGGGATTGAACTCAGGGGCACTCGACCACTGGGTCACATCCCCAGTCCTTTTTTTTTTTTTTTTTGTATTTTATTTAGAGACAGGGTCTCACTGAGTTGCTAAGTGCCTCGCCGTTGCTGAGGCTGGCTTTGAACTCACGATCCTCCTGCCTCAGCCTCCCAAAGTGCTGGGATTACAGGCGTGAGCCACCGCGTAGAAATGCTACTTATTTAAATTCTTATTTGTTAACTTCTCTTATTAATTCAGACATATTAATTAAGTACACTTTTTTTTTTTTTTTTTTTTTTTTTTTGTGGGTACCGGGGATTGAACTCAGGGGCACTCGACCACTGGGTCACATCCCCAGTCCTTTTTTTTTTTTTTTTTTGTATTTTATTTAGAGACAGGGTCTCACTGAGTTGCTAAGTGCCTCGCCGTTGCTGAGGCTGGCTTTGAACTCACGATCCTCCTGCCTCAGCCTCCCAAAGTGCTGGGATTACAGGCGTGAGCCACCGCGCCCGGCTAAATGCACTTTTTTTTAATAGTAGCTTTTGTCTTGACCTTTTCCCTCTTGGCTTTTTTTTTTTAGTTGTAGGTGGACACAATACCTTTATTTTATTTATGTTGTCCTGGGGATTGAACCCAGGGCCTCACACATGGGAGATGAGCTTCTACCACTCAGCCCAGCCCCAGCACCTGCCTTGGTTTTTGTTATGAAAAGTGAAAGGAGGAAGCTTTGCTATGGTGACTTACTTGTTGGGATTTAGATGTCCTTTACCTTTGTTTAAACATTCAACTTTTGGTTTGAATACATTCTCTTTTATAAAAGGGTTTGATAATATTTTGTCTTTCAAATTCTTAATAGTTTTCTTTCATCTGAAATTTAATAATGTAGCGATTACTGAGTTTAGGAAAAATTGGTCGCTTGTTGTGATGTCAGCACTTTTAGAATGATTAGCTCTTAGGTGGATTATACTTTATGCTTTAGTTTCCATACTACTTAAAGAAGATTTAGGTCACCTTTCTGTTACTTTCTTACCCCTTTCAAAATAAGATGAAACTTTAATTTAGCACAGTGATATTAATGTTTTATGACTAGATTGATGATATAAATATGATAATCTCACTTTGTTGACAGCATAATCTAAAATATGTGTGTATATTGGAATATGTCAGACTTTAGAGAACATTTTAGGATAAAAAATAGTACATAAATGTCTTGTAAAGAAACACCCTAGTAATCGTTGTGTTGGTACCTTACTGAATTTTTTCTTTCTTACATTTTAAAGATGTCAAATTTAGGGAACATCTGTGATAATGTAAAGCAGAAGATTTCAAATCTGCTTTTCCTTGGCTATATGTTAGGAAGCAGTGATGAGATAATACTGACAGATTAACTGTTCTTGGGAGTGAGAACTAGAGCTTTGCAGAGAATAGCCATGTCTCATATTTGGTGGCCATTAAATAGATGAATTGAAAGTCTTTGCTTTATCTCATTTCCATATCCCTTTTTAGGGGTGTGTGTGTGTGTGTGTGTGTGTGTGTGTGTGTGTGTGTGTCTATTTGATCAAACCCAGGGCCTGGTGCATACTAGGCAAGTTCTCTACCACTAAGCTACACACCCCTGCTCTTCTGTTAGTATATTTATAGTGTAGGTAACTTACATTAAGTGAAATTTTTGGTGTTTAGGACTAAATCTTGAACTATTGATTCATACACAGACGTTTTCCTTTTTGTTCTCTGTCAGAGGCTTGCTTTAAATAAAACTATAATTTATAGAATCACCAAACCTTTGTATATAGTTTGAAGTGGGTATTTTCCTATTTTTTTGACAGGTCGGTTTTTTGTTTCTGGTGAAATGACTTCTTTTAAAATTTTTTTTGAACATGACTTACTATAAGATGCATTTTACATTGTTAGTACTCATACTCACATTGTACATATTAGTATTTAAAATTGAAACAAGTTTTGTGAAACCATATTTCTTTTTACTACCAGTGGTACATTATAATATGTATATGTGTATTTTTTGTTTTGTTTTGAGTACTAGGGATCAAACCCAGGCTTGTGCATGCTAGGCAAGGGCTCTACCACTAAGGCATACTTTTAAGTTCCTAAAATTTTCTATTTTATTTTCTCTTATTTCATTTTAAAACCAGCTGCTGGTCTTCATTCACTAAGTTGCTAAGATAATTTAATAATGCTGTATACCTACATTTTCAAAGATTCTAGTGACTGCTAGTTTTTTTTTCCAACATTGCCTTGGGGATTAAAATGTTTGGATTTGCTAGTTTGTGTTGTTTGTTTGCTTGTTTTTCTTTCCTGAAATGTACTTTGATTCTGATTCTGTAAAGGTTTTTTTTTTTTTTCTTTTGTTTTTGTGCTGGGGATTGAACCCTGGTGTGCTTAACCACTGAGCCACAACCCCAGGTGTGCCCCCCCCCCCCCACCCTGCCCTCTTTTTAAAAAATCTTTTTACTTTGAGTGCTGGGCCTGTAGCTCAGTGGCAGAGCGCTTGCCTAGCATGTGAGAGGCACTGGGTTCAATCCTTAGCACCACATAAAAATAAACAAATAAAATAAAGCATGCTGCCCATCTACAACTACAAAAAAAAAAAAAAAAAAAGGTTAAAAAAACATTATTTTACTTTGAGACAGGGTCTCACTGAGTTGCTTAGGGACTCACTAAATTGTCTGTAAAGGTTTTAACCTAAAAAATTGTAAACAATTGAGAGAAAGAGGCCTTATTATTCCTGATGCTGTCATCCCTATTCTTTACCAAATCTAGACACATAAAAACTGGTAATCTAGAATCATGAGTTTGAAAATGCTCAGTTTTATACCACACTTCTGTCATTAGAATCCTTTGCTAGTTTCCATCCCTTTTTTTTTTTTTTTTTTTTTTGTACTAGGGATTGAACTCAGGGACATTCGACCACTGGGCCACATCCCCAGCCCTTTTTTGTATTTTATTAGAGACAGGGTCTCACTGAGTTGCTAAGTGCCTCGCCATTGCTGAGGCTGGCTTTGAACTCGCGATCCTCCTGCCTCAGCCTCCCAAGTGCTGGGATTACAGGCGTGCGCCACCACGCCTGGCTGCTAGTTTCCATCTTAACAGTCAATATTTAAATCTTTTCAGTTGCTTTTCACAAATCTTGCTTCTGTTTTTGGCACCAAGTCAAGAGGTTATAAAGCTGCTTTATTCTACTTTTCTCCTGGCTTCACTACAGGTTTTGTAAACCAAAAAGAGAAGGACTGAGGAATGAAATAGTTTGCTCGTGTTTGTTGTCAGGTGAAAGTAACATGATTGAGGTGTGTGATGGTAGACTGCATTTATTTATTGTCTCAGTTCATAAAAACTTTCTTGAAATCACAGAAGAACAAAGATGGTAGAGATGGCAACAGCTATCCTAGCCTGTCCTAGCCGTTAGAGTGAGACAGGGTCAGTAGGCGTACTGTACTATTTTTACCAGTACCACCTCTTAGCACTTAATGAGTGCTTACTATGTGCCAGGCACTATTTAAAGTACTTTACTTGTATTAACTCATACTCACTTGGGAGACCTGAGAGAAGAGAATGGATAAAGAAAACTTGCCTTCTTTTCAGTATCTTCTCATTACCTGGCTGTTGGTGACTGTAGCATGGCATATAACATATTTTCAGCTCATTTGGCTTTTAAAATCATTAGTGTTGTCTGTGCTGTTCCATTATGAGGCAAATAGCTGTGGTTTGAGTGTTGAGGCTTTGAAGCTAACCTGCCTGAGCTTGAATCCCAGGTTGGTCACTTACTAGATTTGTATAACCTTTGGCAAGTTTTCTTGCCTCAGTTTTCTCATATGTAAAATGGTGATGATACTAAATAGCACCTATCTTATAGATATTTTGAAAGGATTAAAATAGTATTATGTTAGAAGTACTTAGAACAGTGCCTGGCCCAATAAAAAAGCATTCTATAAATGTTAGCTGTTAATAATATTGACTCACAGTTGGATCTCCTGAGAGTTTTTGTGATTTTGATGAGTTCTGTGTATTTGCTGAATAACAGGATGTGATTGACATTTAATGAAAGCACAGGAGTTTGAAAATATATTTTCTTTAGGACCTGGTTGGAAAGCTCTTGTATAGAGTTTTGGAATCAAAGCCAAGTGACAGAAGTTATCAGGGGTACAGGCCCAATTTATTTTATTTCTCATAGGCATCTCTTGTTATTTGGACCTTATCCTTGATAGTTCTAATATTTTGCCATTTGGAAAAATCTGATAGAACTAGTTAGTGGATTGATTTTCACTGAAAACCAGATTTCTTTTCTGTTCAACCTGTTTTTCTGCAGCTGTGACCAATAGACAACAAGAACAATTTTTTGTTTTAAATGTAAGTCATTACTAAAGAACTATGCCAGTTTTTTAAAATATATTTATTTATTTTAGTTGTACACAATGCCTTTATTTTTTAAATTTATTTTATTATTTTTTTTAAATATTTATTTATTTAGTTGTACACAACGCAGTGCATTTATGTTTACGTGGTGCTGAGGATCAAACCCGGGCTGTGCACATGCGAGGCCAGCGCTCTGCCACTGAGTCACAACCCCAGCCCCTTAATTTATTTTTACATGGTGGTGAGGATCGAACCCGGGCCACTCATGTGCTAGGTGAGTGCTCTACTGCTGAGCCACAACCCAGCCCCAACAACAACAACAATTTTAGTGGAGAAAAGTTTATTTGGTGCTCTCTGTTTCAGAGGTCTCAGTTTGTAGATGGCTGCCTCCACTACTTTGGGCCCAAGGTGAGGCAGAACATCATGGCAGAAGAGTGTAGAAGAGGAAAGTGTCTTAGGACATGGTCACCATGAAGCAGAGAGACAACTCTGCTCAATAAGGACAAATATATACCCCAAAGGCACACCTCCAGGGACCCACCTCCTCCAGCCACACGCTGCCTGCCTATAGTTATCACCCAGTTAATCCTTATCAGGGTATTAATACACTGATTAGGTTAAGGCTCTCATAACCCAATCATTTCACCTCTAAACTTCTTGCATTGTCTTATAGGTGAGCTTTTGGGAGATATCTAATATCTAAACCACAACACACATCATGCTTATTATGTGTGAGGCACTACTTTAAGAGTTTTATTAACGTATGCAGTCTTTATAACAAATTATGAGAAAGGCACTATTACTGTTCACACTTTACCAACAAAGTAAGTGAGGCTTAGGAAATTTAAATAACTAGTCTTAAGATCTTATACCAGGGCTGGGGTTGTAGCTCAGTGGTAGAGTGCTTGCCTAGCATGTGTGAGGCACTGGGTTCAATCCTCAGCAACACATAAAAAAATAAATAAAATGAAGGTATTGTGTCAAAAAACACATTAAAGAGAGAGGGGGTGGGGAGAGAAGAATAAGAAAATCCTATTCCATTAATTAGTAGCAGAGCTAGTATGGACCTAAGTGGTCTGGCTCCCAGAGTTTATGCCCTAAAAATTCCTTATGCTTGCCAAATCTGCTTCTTGCCTAGATAAATTTTGTTAAAAAGAGTAAAATAATGAGTTGACAGCACTGAAAACTATGAGTGATAGCTTTTTTGTTTTACAGGTTTTTCAAAGCAATAAATAAGTTTAGAGAAGTATAACATTAGTAAAAGAACTGAACCTAGATTTGTGGTTCTTTTGACAGCTAAAAATATATAATTTCAAAAGACTTAGTTTTACCATTAGTGTAGTACATAGTAAATATTCATATATTCAATTTCAAACAGGATTGACATGTAGATAAGATAAATAGATATGTAGAATGTTAGAAAGTAGATGAAATGAGGTACATTTTTTTTTTTCTATATAACTGGAAGTAACACATTTTGAAGATATTCATGTTGGAGAGTATAATCCCATGTGTCAGGCTACAATACCCACAGGGGGAAAAAAATGTGATCCTGTTAAAAATGTTCACTTCACAGATGAAAGGATGAATATACCAAGTTTTTGAATTCTGCGGAGTCTGGGATGTCAGGGCAATCTGGCAGCAATATCTGTCGCCCCATTGATCACCAGGGTTGATTTGACTGATGTGGCTGGCTAGGAGGGTGTCCCCTTCCTCCATCACCGCTCCATGTGCCATCCTCTCAAAGTTGTGCACTGGGTCAAAGAGGATGGCCTTCCCCAATAGAAGAGGACCGTTCTTTGATTGAGGGGGTTACGAGTAGCTGTGCTCCCCTGCCTGAACCTCCAAATAAATTCTCAAGTTTTTTAGTTTTTTTTCTTTTTTCTTTTTTTTGGTACTGGGGATTGAACTCAGGGGCACTCGACCACTGGGCCACATCCCCAGCCCTTTTTTGTATTTTATTAGAGACAGGGTCTCACTGAGTTGCTAAGTGTCTCACCATTGCTGAGGCTGGCTTTGAACTTGCGCTCCTCCTGCCTCAGCCTCCCAAGTGCTGGGATTATAGGCGTGCGCCACTGTGCCCAGAAAGTTTTTGAGATCTTTGGAGTCTGGCTCTTTAAACATTAGAGGAATTCTAATGTTCTGTGACTGACAAGTGACTAAAAACTGAAGGGAAGTCTGAGGAGTGGTGGAAGGAATGTAGTAGAAGAACTGTTGAGCTATTACTAAGATTACTTTGACACAGAAAATTCAGATTAACCAGTTCCTTTTCAATATTTTTAAAAATTTTTTTTAGCTGTAGATGGACACAATATCTTTATTTTTATTTATTTATTTTTATGTGGTGCTGAGGATCGAACCTAGTGCCTCATGCATATGAGGCAAGTGCTCTACCACTGAGCCACAACCTCAGCCCCTTCTCAATATTTTTTTTTTTTTTTTTTTGCTATGGTTTTGGAATATTTTCCTGTGGAACACATCTCCCTATCTTATTGAAAACTTGTGATGAAATGTTCATATTAAATTTTTTTTTTTTTTTTGGTACTGCAGATTAAACCCAGGCCCACCTTTCCACTGAGCTACATCCCCAGTTCTTTTTATTTTTTTTGTTCTGAACAGAGTCTCCCTGCATTGGTGAGGCTGGCCTTGAGCTTGTGATCCTTCTGCCTCAGCCTCCCAAGAAACTGGGATTACAGGTGTGCGCCACTCTGGCAAAATTTTGTGTTAGTTTTTATTAGGGATATTTTTATTACTTCAAAGAATGATTTTCTAAGAAGTAATGTTAAAAATTATAAAAAATAGTTCTATTCCTGATAAAATATCTTTCTTATTAAGATTTTGGTACAGCCTGTATATATAACTTTCTCAGTATGTTCTGATGTATTCTGTTAAGTGTAAAGTTACTATAAATATCTCTACAGCTGACAATACCATGACATGTCAGTCCCAAATAAAGTAGCCAGAAGAATTCACCAACTTTACCACAGTCAGTTGGCTGGGCTGTTTATTTATGGAAGGAGCTAACCAGCATGGTGACAGCTTAAAGTCATCAGTCAAAAGTACATCAGGGATCTTTAGTGTAGGTGTGGCAGTTCTTTTGGCCATAGACATGTGTTTTGTGCTGTTGCCCAAGTTGTGGAAGCCGGAGCCTCTCTTAGGATCACTGTAAAGGGAACCTTGAAGGGAGGCCAGCCAAATATACATTTCCTGGATGTTTATTTCTACTTCTGCATGACTATGAGTACTAAGGATTCTGAGTAGGTATGTTAACTATTTTTTTAATATATATATTTTAGTCATAGTTGGACACAATACATTTATTTTTACTTATTTATTTTAATTTTTTTTTTTAGTTGTTGATGGACCTTTATTTTATCTATTTACTTATATGTGGTGCTGAGAATTGAACCCAGTGCCTCATACATGCTAGGCAAGCGTTCTACCACTGGGCCACCACCCCCAGCCCCTTATTTATTTATTTTTATGTGGTGCTGAGGATCAAACCCAGTGCCTCACATGTGCTAGGAGAGCACTCTACTGCTAAGCCACAACCCCAGCCCGTATATTAACTTTTTTTCCCTAATATTATTTTAGATGTTGATGGACCTTTGTTTTATTCACTTATTTATATGCAGTGCTGAGAATTGAACCCAGTGCCTCACACATACTAGGCAAGTGCTCTACCACTGAGCCACAAATCCAGCCTGTTAACTATTTTTCAAAAGATGTCAAATCAAGAAAGGTTGGCTTCAACTGATGAAGATTTAAATGGTTTTTTGTTTTTGTTTTGAAAAATAGGAAACATATTGGATTGATGGAGAAACTAGGTGAAGAAATCACAGCAGAAAGTTTATGTAGAAGTTTCAGAAATGTACCAGACTCCAAGTAAACAAATATGAAGAATGGAAGAGTATCTAGAGAATTCATCAGTTTGCTGGCCCTTGCTCTCAGTATTGAGCATCTTTCCCTGGATTATACCCAGGGAAATGCTTTTCAGACACATTGAATAATTTGCCAAGGGAAGTCTACTCTTCACATAGAATTCAGTCTATGTAAATCAAATCATGTCATTCTCTTACTTGACAGCTATTGCCTGGTAAAAACTAGCCACTGGAAGGAACAGAGTAAGTCTAATGATTTAAAGTGGTAGAATTGTTCCGTCACTATAGTCACATTTAAAATAATAAGAAATTATAAAATTTGACCTTATTTAAGTCATCTGTCTAATGGAAAACTCTTCTGTTATGATGATATCAGGTAATATAGCTTACATTTTAAATCTCTTTAGTCATAAATAAACTGTCGATCCAAGTTTGTTTATAATTTTATTAGCCAGTGTTTCAAATCTCTGTACTCATAAATAAAACTGTTGACCCAACTGTTTAAAATTTTGTTAGCCAACATTTCAGATCTCTGTACTTGAAAACTGTTGGTTCAGCTGTGTTTATAATTTTATTTAATTGTAATATAGTCAGTAGGGTTTTGTTTTATTTTAGTTTTGTACTGGGGATTAAACCCAGAGGTGCTTATTTTGAGACAGGGTCTCGCTAAGTTGCTCAGAGCCTTACTAAGTTGCTGAGGCTGGCTTGTGAACCTCCTGCCTTAGCCTCCGAAGCTGCTGGTGCCACCATGCCTGGCCAATCATCGAATTTTATCAATTTCTTTTCTCTCTCTCTCTCTCTTTTTTTTTTTTCAGCACCAGGGATTGAACTCAGGGGCACTCAACCACTGGGCCACATCCCCACCCTTTTTTGTATTTTATTTAGAGATAAGGTCTCACTGAGTTGCTCAGTGCCTCGCTATTGCTGAGGCTGGCTTTGAACTCATATCCTCCTGCCTCAGCCTCCCAAGTGCTGGGATTACAGGTGTGCACCACTGCACCCGGCTAGAATTTTATCAATTTCATATGTGATTTTCTTTCTAACAATTTAACTCAATTATAATTTTTGAGATATAACTATATGCAGAAAATTCTTTCTTCTAAGTGTACATCTGTGAGTTTTTAAAATGTTTAGAATTGTGTAACTGCCACCACAGTGAAGATACAGAATAGTTATATCATCCCCCAAAATTTCCCTTTTGCATCTTTGTAGTCAACTCCTTCCTCCATCCCTAGTACCTAGCAAGCAACCACTGATGTATTTTATATTCCTATAGTAATGTCATATGAAGAATGTCATATAAATGGAATTTAAAAGCATGTAGGCTTGAGTCAGGCTTCTTCTACTTAGCATAATGTATCCAAATTGTTCTGTAAATTGTGTTGCAGTAGTGCATTGTATGGCTACACTACAGGTTGTTTATCCATTTACCAGTTTGAAGGATATTTAAATGATTTCCAAATCTTGGTATATATATAAAAAAGCCACTGTAACACACTCACTTAATAGAGGTTTTTATGTGAACATACCTACCTAAATGATTTCTTTTCACTTAGGTAAATACCTCGGAGTGGGATTACTGGGTTTTATGGTAAGAAGTGTATGTTTAACTTTATGAGAAACTGCCAAACTGTTTTCCATAATTGTTGCTCTGTACCATTTTACATTTCTATCAGCAGAGTACAATTTCTAATTGGATATTGATCCAGAAGTACAGAGTTCTTTTTTTTTTAATATTTATTTATTTGCTTTAATTGTACACAATTCGTTTGTTTGTACGTGGTGCTGAGGATAGAACCCAGGCCGCGCACGTTCTAGGCGAGTGCGCTACCGCTGAGCCACAACCCCAGCCCCAAGTACAGAGTTCTTATTGCTCCACATCCTTGACAGCACTTGGTCTGTTTTATTTTAGCCATTCTGTTAGGTCTGTTAGTAGCATCTTTTTTGTGTGTGTGTGTGGTACCCGGATTGGATTCAGGGGCATTCGACTACTGGGCCACATCCCCAGCCCTTTTTTGTATTTTATTTAGAGACAGGGTCTCACTGAGTTGTTAAGTGCCTCGCCATTGCTGAGGCTGGCTTTGAACTCGTGATCCTCCTGCCTCAGCCTCCCAAGTGCTGGGATTACAGTCATGCACCACCGCACCTGTCTTGTTAGTAGCATCTTTAAATAAGTTTTTTATTTTGGAAAAATTTTAGATTTTCACAGATCTTTCAGAGATAGATAGAAATTTTACCCTTCATTTTTTCCCATCAAGTTTACCTCTTGTTAGCCTCTGACTTAAACATGGCACATTTGTCAATAAACATTGATACATTACTATTTAGTAGACTCCAGACTTTATTCAGATTTCACTACTTTTTCCACAGTGCCCTTTTACTATTCCAGAATCTAGTTCACGATACCACTTTGCATTTAGTGTAATTTTATTTTAATTTTTATTTCTGGCTGTAACATAACTGATTTTATAAGATATTCTTTTGGTTCTTTGTTTTGCAAGAAACTTTTTTTTTTTTTTATGTATTTCAAAGTGCTTTGAATGTCATGTACTTTTTTTTTTTGAGATGCGGACTCATCAAGTTGCTTGGAGTGTCAGTAAATTGCTGAGGCTGGCCTTGAGCTTTCATTCTCCTGTCTCAGCCTTTCCAGTTCCACTACTGGCTGTACTTTTTTTTTTGATGAATGAACTTGTGTATCATTCTTTCTGTGTCGCATTGAGGAGATTCCAGAGTTTGGGATTGCTGGCCTCCAGATTGGATCCTCTTATTTAGGCAACCAGAAAACAGTAGAAAGAACCTCTGGGAAAATTGCCTCAAGTTAGGAGTTTTTATCAAGAAAATTAGTAAATTCCGAAGTATTACCCTTCACATTTACTTTGCTTTTGTTGATGAAATTAGCTAATGCTTTAAATTTTCATTGTTTTGATATATACATTTTAGTGTTAATAGTATATTCAACACTGATGTGAATTTTTGACACACAGTGACAAAAATAATTATGATTTCTTTCAGAATGTCTTTTAAAAGTATTTATTTATTTGTTTTTAGTTGTACACAATGCCTTTTTTTTACATGGTGCTGAGGATCGAACCCAGGCTGCGCACGTGCTAGGCAAGCGCTCTACCGCTGAGCCACAACCCCAGCCCCTCAGAATATGTCTTTATAACCTGGCGTAATATGCCATTGATTCTATTTCACTGTTTTTCTTCTGCTCGATATATTGTATGAATATTTTGTTTAGAAAGAATTTTAGGGCTTTATTCAAGATAGACAAAAAGGAAACATAGTTCCAAAGAAAGAAATGCATGAGAAAAAAAAGTCATTTGTTGTAGAAAAGTCGTAGTTTTCTAATGACAAGAATTCTGATTATTCAGTGCCATCCTATGATTTGTTTGTTTGTTTGTTTTATTTATTCATTTTTGTGGTCTTAAGGATTGACTCTAGGGCCTAGCATATGCTGGGCAGATGCTCTATCACTGAGCTACATCTCCATCCAGCCATTTTTAAATTTTATTTTGAGATGGGGCTTGCTAAATTGCCCAGGCTGGCCTCGAACTTGTGATCCTCCTGCCTCATCTTGTGGAGTTGCTGGGATCACAGGCATATTTATCAATATATATTTTGTGTGTGATGAGGGTTGGGAACAGGAGATTGAACTCAGGGGCATTTTACCACTGAGTTATATTCCAGGCCTTTTTATTTTTTATTTTGAGACAAGACTTTGCTAAGTTGCTGAGGGTCTGGTTGAATTTCTGAGTCTGGCCTTGAATTTGCATTTATCTTGCCTCAACATTCTGAGTCACTGGGATTACAGGCCAGCTTTTATCAATATTCTTAGTACAGTGCATAGTAGTGTTACAAAATTAACAAATGTTTAGTAACCACTTTTGTGGAGAATGGCAAAGTGACTAATATGAGAGTTATGTAAAACTCAAAACAAAATATGAACTTCAAGTTAGAAAAATACTGTGTTCAATCTTGTAGCATAGTTTGCCTAAGATTGGTCATTAAGATCAGCTAGAAAAGAGGACTCATGTATCTTTCAGATTTAACTCTAGCAGTAAATTTATTTCACAAAACATCAAATGAATATATATGCTGATATTAAGTGCTGTTATAAGTAATGGTACTTGAATTTGTTCTCAAGACATTGGAAATATCTGTAAAGCTTCTCAAAATCTGTGAAGAACCCAGAACTGCCAGTACTGCTATTACTTGAGTGTTTTTTCTACTGCTTAAATTTAGGGTTTGAACCAGAGTGAAAGCAGGAGAATGCTAACTTTGCAGTTATTTGACAGTTCTATTAGAGAGGCAAATTGGAAAGTTGGGTTTTTTTATTTTTTATTTTAATAATTACTTTTTTTTGGTTGTAGGTGAACACAGTACCTTTATTTTATTTATTTATCTTTATGTGTTGCTGAGGATCGAACCCAGGGACTCACATGTACTAGCTACAGCCATAGCCTGGAAAGTTTTTCATTGTTTTATGTTCACCTTATTTTTCTTAATGTTTGAAAGCTCCTTTTTAACTGTATGTACAGTTATGTTCTTTTCTTTACATATTTTTCTTCATTTCCCACCTTTGTTTTCAGCTTGTGTATTTCATTCAATGGCCAGGAGATGGCCAACAAGCCCAAGCAAAGAGATAACAGCAAAAACAAACCAAAAACATAAATTTCTTTGCTAAATGTGTTAATTCCTTGTGTCCGCTGTAACAAATTACCGAGCTTGGACATGCCTCCCAACCCCCCCCCCCCTACTGGGGATTGAACCCAGGAATCCTGGTCCAAGGTAAAATGAAGGGTTTTAGCAGAATTGTAAACTGACAGATTTACAATTACAGATTGAACCCAGTAGTAGCTATACTACTGAACTACTTCCCTAGCCCTTTTTGAGTCAGGGTCTTGCTAATTTGCTGAGGCTGGTCTGAAATTTGCCATCCTCCTGCCTCAATCTCCTGAGTCACTGGGCCAAATTTGGAGGCTTTAAACAACAGAAATGAATTCTCTCACAGCAGGGAAGGCTAGAAATCTGAGGTGCTAGCAGGGTGGCACTCCCTTCAGAGGCTGCAGGGGAAATTGTTCCTTTTCTCTTGCAGCTTCTGGAAGAGACTGCTTGCCATTTCTTGGTGGTTATCACTCCAGTCTGTTCATCTTTACATGCATCTTTTTCTTTATGAGGTCACCTGTAATGGCATTTAGGACCTACCCAAATAATCCAGAATAATCTTGCCTTGAAATCCTTAATTACATCTGCAAAGACACTTTTACCAAATAAGGTACTATTCATACCTCTGGGCATTAGAATATGGACCCATCTTTGGCCAGAAATCTATTTTGTGATAGCTATGTGTATGTGTGTTTGGGGAAGGAGATTCTCCACCAGTTAACCTCTTTCTCTATCTTCTTCGCTTTCTTCTCCTGTCCCCCCCTTCTCTTGCTGCCTTCTCTTTCTTGTTTAATTTAAAAACTTTAGCCAATTAAAGGGGAGAAATGTAAGGGCTCTTAACCCTGAAGTAAGTAGTTAGTATGATCCCTTGTTATTCATGTGACATTAAAATTCCATTTGAAATATTTCATTCTTTGCTTATATTTGAAGGAACTTTTTAGTTAACACAGACTTCAACATGATATTCCTTGAATTCGTTTTAAAAAAATTGTAAAGAATCAAAGTTATGACTTAGGCATCCCTGGTGAAAATGGGAAAGGTGAAGATTTGAGTTTTTGTGCCTCTAAATATTTTGAAGGCTTGTTTTTGGTTCTGAGAATTGAGCCTAGAGTCTCCCTACCACTGAGCCATATCCTCAGGCCTCTTTTTAAAATTTTGAGACAGGGTCTCACTAAGTTGTGGAGGCTGGCCTTGAACTTTTGATCTTCTGCTTCAGCCTCCAGAGTTCTTGGAATTTTATAGCATGTGCCACTATGTCAGGTTTATATTGAACTGGTTCTGAGTAAATACTTATAGGAATCAAGAGCCTCTTGAATGCCTGTTGTGTGCTATTAGATACAAAGAAGAATAAAGTGGTCTCTCTTTGTTATTGTGACATTTAAGATAAGGATTTTGCAGGAATCCCGGACCAAGGTAAAATGAAGGGTTTTAGCAGAATTGTAAAGTGACAGATTGACAAGTTCATAAGTAGGGGTCTTAAGAGGAATAGTTTTGAAGAACTCATTAATTATTAACAGGTTTTAGTGGGTTGGGAGAGATTTTGTTTTTGCGAAACAAACATGATGCCTGTTTTTGCCTAGAAATGGTAAAATAATTTAGTTTTGTATATTTTGTAGTTAAAATTAATTCACTAGCAGTAAATAAAAATCTGTACATCATAGATGAAGGTCTTATGATTGTAAAGAGAAATCAAAACTGTTTTTTTCTAGACTCTATAGGGAATTTATAACTATTTATAACTCAGTTTTGGAGGTCCTTCAAGTGCCAACTTATATGTTGAAAAAGAAATTTTGCATTTATAAATTTAAAACATTTTAAAACTTTACAGACTTGTCGTTATACCCTAAGATCAAAGAAATGTAACATAGAATAGAGATTTAGTGGAAAAAAAGGAATAAGCAGCCTACTGTAATAATATTAGGAATATAATTTTCAAAGAGGAGGGCCATTTGCTCAATTCTGAATAAAGGGGGAAAGAGCTTCAGACAAGGGAGCTCAGAGTCTTAGGATCTTCCATTGATTCTGCTGCTTAACAGGTTCCTGAGCCAGTGTCTTCATCTCTTGGGTTTAACTTTCTCAACCCTAAAATAATGATGACCACCAACAATCTATAACACTCTGCATCCTTTGTGGCATGTTATGTTATGTATTTTCTTGTGTTTGCAAAAGACAATAATTTTGTCTAGAATGGTGAAACCAAATGTGAGCTCTCTTCAAATAGCAAATTCTTTAGCTTTTGGAAGTTCAACATTTTAGCTCAGAATCATAAAATGAAGCAACCCTGAGTTTGTGTACAGTGTTTAAGTAACTTAATTTCTTATGAAAGAAGTAAGAGGAAGAAAATCATATGAATTTTCCTGCCTGTATTATTGTCATGAGTTTCTTTTAAGATTTTTAGGATAAAGGAGCATCATTGCTCTTTAAGTTGTTTTTCCCTCAAAGTTGAAATTTTTTTCATGAGGAAAAGGTTTGGACAAGAATTCAGAATTTATGTTTAATTTTAGCTTAATGTCTTGAACACTCTTGTAGAAGCATTTTTTTTAAGTTTTTTTTTTTCTTTTTAACATTTATTTATTTGCTTTAGTTGTACACAATGCCTTTTTTTTTTTTTTTTTTTTTTTTTTTTTTTTTATGTGGTGCTGAGGACTGAACCCGGGCCATGACGTGCCAGGCAAGCGCTCCACCCCTGAGCCACAATTCCAGCCCCTCGTAGAAGCATTTTTAACATGTACTTAAACATTTCCCTACATAAACATTTGACTTTGAATATACAATTGTGGGTGCTTTTGAATTTTTATCAAATTATATATAAGCTGTTGTTAAAATAATGTAAAAACTTATGTTATTACTTTTTAAATAAGCTTGTATTGAAATAAGTTAGTTTTTAAATATGAAATATTCATTTGAATCATAGCATAATTTTAACTATTTCATACATGTTTGTTGTTTTTAATTTTTCATTTTGGTGAACAACAAACTTACACTGTTTTGTTTTGCTTGAGAAAGGATCTTGCTATGTTGCCTAGGTTGGCCTCAAACAGCAGGGCTCAAGTGATTCTTCTGCTTCAAGCCTCCTGAGTAGCTGTGACTACAGGTGTGCACCACTACGACCAGCTATATTATTTTTAAAAACAGAGTTAGCTTTTTTTCCCCCCTTGTGTGTAATTCTTGGGAAAATATCTAAGCATAATTATTTAGTTTAGGCCATAACCAATTTTATGACTTCTTTTATACTCTATCTGGGGAACATTCTGAAGATATAGGTGATTTTTATAGCTGTGTCTAAATATGTTTTATCTTCTTATAGCTTAAATAACTTTAGATTTTGTTGTTTAGATTCATTTTTGGTAGTTTTGATAGGTACATAGTAGTATTTTTAAAACACTACAATTTTTATAAACAACCAATGTTCTTTAATTCATAAACGAATAAACAAATTGAGGCCTGGCAAGTTAGTGCTCACCTATAATTCCTACTTCTTGGGAAGCTGAGGCACTGAGGCAGGAGCATCTTAAGTTCAAGGCAAGCCTGGGCAACGGAATGAGACCCTGTTTTAAAATAAAAAGAGTTGGGGATGTAGCTCAGTGGAACACCCCCTAACACACACACACTCACGCGCGCTAGCGCGCACACACAGACACACACAAAAGGGTTAATCCCTAGTACCACAAAACAAAACAAAAAAAGCAACCTAGGGGCTGGGGTTGTGGCTCAGCCATAGAGCACTCTCCTAGCACTTGCGCAGCGGCCCAAATTCAATCCTCAGCACAAACAAAGGCATTGTGTACAACTAAAACAAATAAATAAATTAAAAAAAAAAAAAAAAAGCAACCTGGGGATACAGCCATACAATGGAGTACTCCTCAACAGTAAAAAATAATGGACTATTGAGCCATCAAATAACATGAATAAATCTCAAAAGCACTGTGCTTAGAAGAAAGAGTCTGGACACAAAAGGCTGCATATGTACTGTATGATTCCATTTATAAGACATATGGCAAAGCAAATCTACAGGAACCAAAGTCAGATTAGGAACTAGGGCTGGACAAGGGAGCTGATTGCAAAGGAACTTGAAGGAATTTGGTAGGGGGATGAAAATATACCTTAGTTTATTCAAACTTCATTAAGAAGTGAATTTTGGGGGCTGGGGTTGTCACTCAGTGGTAGAGCACTTGCCTCACTGGGTTTGAATCTCAGCACTGTATATAAATAAAGGTGAAAGAAATAAAGGTCCATCAACAACTAAAAAAAATGTACTTTTTTAAAATTAAAAAAAGAGGTGAATTTTAGGGGCTGTGGATGTGGCTCAGTGACTCAGAGTGTTTGCCCAGTGTGCACGAAATCGTGGGTTCAATTCCTTGCATCACCCCCCCACCACTAAAGTGAATTTTGCTGTATGTAAATTATACCTCAATAAAAATGCCTTTAAAAGATTGAAAAAAATAAAAATGCTACACTTTGTATTTCTTCACTTACTCATGAGGTTCTTTTTTCTCAAGTGCTAAGTGGATCTTTGAGGTTATTTAAACTACCTTTTTGTATCCTTTGATAGGTTTCTGTGGTCATTGTTTGATAGATAATCAGCAAATGTTGACTTGGTTTGGTTTATATTACAAATATTAAGCTTTGTTTATGGAAATTGTTACAGACATCGCTTGCATTTGTTATGCCCTCTTGATCTTAGACTTGTTTTTTAATTGCATGAGTTTATTGTACATAATTGGATTTGTTGTTTTGTTGCTTATGGTTTCGTCTATTGCTGATAAATTCATCTCATTTCCATAGATGAGATACATATACTTTTCTGTTTTCTCCAAAATTTTTAAAATGCTTAGTTGTATAATTAATCATAGTATGTGATGTGGGTATGTTTTCTCCATATTGACATTCAGTCTTTCTGACAGTATTTTTAAAATATCAGTTTTTCTCCATTTATTTTATATTTCAAATACTTTCTAGAATTTATCCTGGGCTTGACTTTTCTAGTCTCTTTTGGGTTTTGTTTGTGTGTAATTGAGATAAAATTAAATATTTTAACCATTTTAAGTATAAAATTTGGTAGCATTAAGTACATTGACAATGTGCAACTATCAGCCTTGTTCTCTAGACTCTTTATTATGTATTTTCACTTCAATCTTGAGCATTATTGATATTTTTCTAGGACAGAATCTTTTACAGATGCCTATGTGTAACATACCACCTGTGTCTTAGCATAATTGTGGAGGTAAATTTGGTGAGACAATGAATGTG
The DNA here is from genome assembly GCA_025594165.1 of Tamias sibiricus. Classification (NCBI taxonomy): domain Eukaryota; kingdom Metazoa; phylum Chordata; class Mammalia; order Rodentia; family Sciuridae; genus Tamias; species Tamias sibiricus. The sequence goes on along the minus strand of CM046658.1, from coordinate 23,020,569 downwards.
AAAATACTTGGTTTATTATGTTCAGTAAATGCTAATTTTCTTATCCTTCCCTCTATAATTGGTTTTAAAGACTAGTGTAGAGCAGGTGAGGTCTTCCTTTTTACCTCCTTTGTTCTCTTCTTCTTCCAAAATGTTTATTGTTATTTTTATCTTAATTTGTATTAAGAAATCTATAGAGCTGGCACGGTGGCGCACATCTGTAATCCCAGCACTTGGGAGGCTGGGGCAGGAGGATCGTGAGTTCAAAGCCAGCCTCAGCAATGGTGAGGCACTTAGCAACTCAGTGAGACCCTGTCTCTAAATAAAATACAAAAAAAGGGCTAGGGATGTGGCCCAGTGGTCGAGTGCCCCTGAGTTCAATCCCTGGTACCAAAAAAAAAAAAAAAAAAAAAAAGAAAGAAAGAAAGAAAAAAAAAAGAAGTCTATAGGTATTGCAACAAACCTTTGTTCTTATTTGAAAATATATATATTCTATTCATTATGAAACCCAAATTCCTACTTAGTATCATCCTACAACACTGGTAATAAGCACTGTTCCACAAGTGACTACAGAGATATTTTCTTATGTGTTGAAATCATTTTCCTGACATCTTTTCTGCCTTTGTCTTTAATGCTTCCTAGTAATTTATAAAATATTATTTATTTTGAACTGCTTGCTGTTTCTTGGCTGTAGGTTTGGAACTTTGGGTATCAGAACACTATGAATTCATTAATACATCCCTTAGAATAGATTAGTAATTGTTGAATAACAATATTTGAAGCGACCATCTTAAAGCCATAGAAAGAGGTTTGCTTATTTTTTCTTGTGTAGGGGATTGAACCCAGGTCCTCCCATGCTAGGCATATGCTCCACCATTGAATACACAAAGTATATTTGAGGATGTCATGGTAGTCACTTACATTACTGTCCAAAAGTAACTCACGTGTTAATAAACAGCTAGGTGCAGTGGTGGCAGGATGCCCGTGATTCCAGCTACCTGGGAGACTGAGGCAGCTTGAGCCCAGGATTTTGAGGCAAGCCTGGGCAACCTAGCAAGATGCTGTCTTAAAAAACAACAAAACTTTAAAATACAAATAAAAAGCTAAAGTGATGACACACTACTTTTTTTCATACTTTTTCAAGCTACTATTGTTTATAACTATTATTGCACTGTAATTTTTTTATTTTTGGGAAGGATGCTGTTAATTTTCTCCAGGAAAATTCCTGTATCATTTTCTTTGGTGTGTTCTAAAAATCACTTTGGAAGGGTAGTAAATGAACTTCTAAAATACAATGTAGCCAATGATAAATTTGTGGGCTACCTACTTTTCATGTAGGACTATATCAAAGATATTTCGTTATCCTCTGAACATCTCTGCATGCATAGTTGCATGCAAGTTTCCCTTCTAGGACGCTTTTCTCTATTTAGACAATTCTATTGAAGTTGTAATTAAGCATGACATACATTTTATTTTCACCAAAAACAATTTGATCTTTATTCTGTGCATGCGCACGCACACACACACACAGTAACACTTTCCCTTCCTAAGCTTACTGAGAGTTATAAAAAACACATCGAAGTAACCTAAGTTGCCGAGTTCTTGCTTGCGGCTGTTTGTAATTACTAGGTAAATAATGTGTTGAAGCTGGTACAAAACGGATATTCTGAGGTAGAAATCTTATTAGAATTTTGAAATAAAATATTCATTACCATTTATTTCCCTCTAACTTCTAAGGAGTGAAAATAAAAGTTTTAGCTGCAGGATTATAAAAGGATCTTCCTTTATTTTTGAACAGGTGAAATTGCACTGTATTTTAAAATTAGGCTTAGTGGATATGCCTGCAGTCCCAGCTATACCGGTGGCTGAAGAACAAGGATCTTAAGCCCAGTAATTTCAGATAGCCAGGACAACAACATATTGCCCAACCCAAACAATATGTACCCCATCTCAAAATAAAATTGTGTGATTTTTTTTTTTTTAATCAAACCAGTTTCTATTATTTTCATTGTCAACATTTGAGGTAGGAAAATGTGAAGTCTTAAGAAATACTGTTTCTGTTCTTAATTTTATATTTTCCCTGAATTCTGTCTGTGAAGGCATATGGATACTGGCAAGGTCAATTTCCAAGAAAGTTGATAAAACAAGTGTATTTAGAAACCAGTAGTAAAAACTGAAATTAAAAGTTGTAGAAAAACTTTACTGTTTAAATGCCCTAAAGATATGTAAACTAAAAAATTAATTTAGTAGGTGGTTTTTAAATATATATATGTGTATTTTTAGTTGTTGATAGACCTTTATTTATTTAATTTTTAATTTATACATGGTGCTGAGAATCAAACCCAGTGTCTCACACATGCCAGGTAAGTGCACTACCGCTGAGCCACAGCCTTAGCCCCCTTGGTGTGTGTTTTGTAATTTCATCAACTGTTTGACTAAGTTTTGATTATATGCATTTTAATTACATTAAAAAATCATCTTTCTACTTCTGTCATCACCATGGTAGTATTTGATATTTTAAGAGAAAACCTCATTGAATGTAGAATAATGTCAGGTTTCATTAATGGTAAAATAAATAACAAACTATAGAACTAACATTGAAATGAGAACATAATACTTTTATTATCAAGTACTGGGACATTGTGTATACATTACACAACAATTTCATCTTATTGCTAGTGAATGTGACTTTTATTGTATAGCACGTGGTACTTGCAAAAATTGATGTAAAATCTCAATATTAGAAGTTTAGGACTGGGGATGTGGCTCAGTGATAAGAGTTTGTATCTATTAGCATGTGGAGGGCTCTAGGTTTGATCCCTAGAACCACAAAATGAAATTTAAAAGTTTTACCACATTGATCAAGGGTGAGGATAAAATTGTGTTCTTATATTTAGTATGTTCTTATATTTCAGATTACAAATTACTGAAAGGAATGAGAATACTGTTTTGATGAAAAGTAGTCTTTAGATGCATGTTGTGAGAGAATTATGTAATTTGTCATCAGTATTTTATTTAGAGACAGGGTCTTACTGAGTTGCTAAGTGCCTCGCCATTGCTGAGGCTGGCTTTGAACTCGCAATCCTCCTGCCTCAGCCTCCCAAAGTGCTGAGATTACAGGCGTGCGCCACCGCCAGGCTGTCATCAGTGATACATTTTATACATAAAATGGACCAGAATGTATGCTTGCAAACTAATCAAATAATGTGGCTAGCAGAATCCCAGAAGATTCTGCGATAAATCATATTCTTTCTTTTAGGCTGCTTTTTTTGTGTTTTAAAAGGATTAAAATCATTGGTAGTCATTGACCAATTTAAGGTATCAAGCCTGATTTTTAAGGTATTTTCTTTAAAAAAATTATGCCTTTTCTATTGCACTAAATTAAAAAGTTGAGAAAATAATGATAATTTTAAAAATGGAAACAACAAAGGATGCTTATTTTCAAAGGAAAAAATAAGAGAGGGGAAAGGAATACTTTCTAATGTTTCCCATAAAGAAGGTTGTCTTACTACCTACCATAGACCATACACTCAAGAAAAATAACATATTCCTCTCTTTCTATAAAATCAGTGTTATTTTACTTCTACAAAACAAAATTTGGGATTTTAATATTAGTTTTGTATAGCCTGAACATTTATTTCCCCACTATTTAGATACTGTTCCTTACTTTTTAGAACCCATAATCCCTTTACACCAATTAGAAATCCTATATTCTCATGTTGTATTTTAATTTTTCTCAGACTTTTTAAAAAAATATTTTTTTTAGTTGTAGATGGACACAATACCTTTATTTGATTTATTTACTTTTTATGTGGTGTTGAGGATTGAACCCATTGCCTCACACATGCAAGGCAAGCACTGTACCACTGAGCCACAATCCCAGCTCATTTGCTCAGACTTTTTAAAATAAATTGGTTTTTGTGCTTAAAAACAAAATTAAGGCACATATTATTTATAATATACAAAATTAAGGCACATATTATTTATAATGTATAATAGTAATATTATAATAATTATAATAATAGTATTATTTATAAACCCAGAGATGGGTTTTATAACTCTTCTCCCATCTTCTTTGTAAAAAAAAAAAAAAATACAAATTAAAGATTGTAGTTTTACTTTCATGTCCCTTAATTGGGGAAAAACATGGAGTATTATCACTGTGTAGCTAGGAATTGATTACACAAAAATTCAACAAACGAGTTGTCAAAGGCTTTATTACATTTCCCTAATGATGTGGCTTTGTTTTACTTTCTTAAGGGTTGAAATTACATATGTATGTAATGTATATTTGGATAGTACTATAATCTCATACGGTGAAGACATTTCAATTTAAAACTCAGATAAAAATAAACTGGTAAAACAAAAATGTTGAATCTTTCATAATTGTGAATCCATTTCATGGTCACATTGATTACGCTTTTCTGAATTGAGCAAAACAAGGCAGGGAAGATCTTCCTGTGGGCTGTATAGTTTTGCCCTGTAATTCTACAGCATTATCTGCGTCATGTATTAGGAGAACTTAGCTTTTGAGGCTGTGGGTATGAGCTACACGTGAGTGCATTGAGTACTTCTGACCTTTAAGCTTTTTTTTTTTTTTTGACATTCTAGACCAGGGCAGTGAATAATGCTGTGTCATCTAATTGTTTCCTTTACACGTGTTTTCTCTGTTTTTCCTGTTCTGAAGTTTGGCTGTAAAATAAAGTGTATTGCAGCAAAATAGAGTAATAGAATGGTGGTCCTGGCACAATTGAAGTTTTTTGTTTACCTATTCATGTTATTGTATCTATTCATTATTTTTTTCTTTTTTCAGTACTGGGTATTGAACCCAGGCGCACTCTACCACTGAGCAACATCCCCAACCCTTTGTAATTTTTATTTTGAGACGGTCTTCCTGATTTGTCCAGGCTAGCCTTGAACTTGCAGTCCTTCTGCTTCAGCCTTCTGAGTAGCTGGAATTACAGGTGTCACTCCACCCAGCTATTTTCATTATTTCTACAAGATTCTATACTTACTTAAGCTTTCTATGGATACAGTGGTTAGTAGAAGAAATGAAAGCAGGTGTGACTTTAAGAGCATAAGCAATCACACCTGTTTGGGAGGTGAGCCATTCTTATTTTAGTTAAATAGAAATGGAGTATTTCATTTTTATAACATATTTAGTTTTTAAATTTCTGTCTCCTGTCAGTAGGGCATAGAAAGGCATCATTAAATGCGGGGCTTAGAATCCTATTTTCCTTTCTTTTGTTTTGAAAATTAAGACAGGAAGAGCAGAGTCTGAAAAGATAAAAGATTTTGCTTAAATAATTTACTAGATAGTATATTTAGTGGAAGCTCTTTAGTTCAGAATTAAATTTGATCCTAGCTTTACATGATTATTTTTCTTAAATTCAAATATTTAAGATTTCACCTTACTTATTTTCATTATTAATATCCAGAAGAATTAAGTTTTCCTTTAAATTCACTACATATAGACAGATAGTTGGTTGTGAATTTGATATTCCAGTTTGCCCTATTTACAGTGATTTTGTGTGTCTGTGTTAACAGTTATGTAAATGTTCCACATTAAAGCAGGTTAGATGTTATCATAACATACTGACTTGCTAGGCCAGTCTCTATCATTTTAAATGTAACTCTAATCCTTAAAAAAAAATTTTATTTTATTATCTGCACATGGCTGTCATTGTAAAATGTTTAATTCATTAGGCACTATAGTAACCACCGAAAGTGGTTCCACGTGTTGGCTTTTCCAAGGTATTATAAAAGTCATTGTGTACACCTTTCTTGACTTGGTGCAGCGTGTCAGTTTGAAAAGCCACGTGCAAGTTTGAGATTTTTGAGATTGGAACTAATGTAGAAAGCTTGGGGTAGCAAATATTAAAAAATTATTCTCTGATGACCTCAATGATAATACTTTAAGAGTATATAAAAGCTTTGAATTCCCCTCTTTTTTAAAGCAGATTGTGAAGACTGTGGAAAGAGACTTGTAATCCAGTCACATAAATATAATAAAGAAATATTAGCCCTCATGGAAGAAGAGCAAGATTTACCAGAGCAACCAGTAAGTATTTCCTTTAACAATTTAAAATTGATTATAGAAAAGTTAATTCTGGACTGGGATGTGGCTCAGTGGTGGAGTACTTACTTATGAGGTTCTGAGTTTAATCCCCAGCACTGGAGAGGGAGAGAAAGGGAGCTAATTTTAAGAGATTTTTTAAGTATTACTTAGTTCTAGATTTCAAGTTTAAAATGAGGGAAAGACTCCCTCTTAGTTTCCCTCTAAGAAAATAATAGTATATGTTCTTAAACTCATATTTGGCTAATTAATGTTAAGAAATTATTTAGAAAATTCACCATTACAAAGTGAATATTGTATTATATTTTTGTTTAACAAATCAGTGGTTACTGGTACAGTTTTTTAAAACTAAAAAAGGATGTTTGTTTACCAATGAGACACCACTATTTCCATTAGGAAATTTTATTTTTATCTAAGTTTCCCTAATAGACTTAATTAAAAAAAAATAAAGTAGTAGTGAGGAAAGTATAATTTGATCACTAGGTATTTTTTTAAAAATATTTATTTATTTACTTTAGTTGTACACAATGCAATGCATTTATGTTTACGTGGTGCTGAGGATCGAACCTGGGCCGCGCATGTGCAAGGCGAGCCGTCTACCGCTGAGCCACAACCCCAGCCCCCACTAGGTATTTTTTATGATAGATAAGACCCTAGAGACTAGATTGAATTCTTAATCTCTTTAAAATTTAAGTGTTGCCAAATGATATGGGTTTTTTCTTTGTCATGGCTGCTTTTTGTTTTTTTCACTCTGTAACAAAAAAAAAAAAAAAAAAATGAAGCAAGTGTGTTTGTTCTTGTTGCTGTTTGTCTTGATTATTTTCTTTTGTTTGGTGGTGCTGGGATGGAACCAGACAGGGGCTTCACATGTGCTAAGCAAGCACTCTACCACTGAGCTACACTCCCAGCCTAGTGGTATCTTTCTTTCAAAATGAGTTTATGTTAAAGGATCTTTTCCTTTTATGTTCAGATTTGATTTGCTATCCTGAGTGGGCTTTTTGATTTTAAAGGAAGAGAGAATACAGAGTAGTACCTATTTACTCATTTTTCCCTGCCCTGGCATTGGGAACTGAACCCAGGGGTGCTCTACCACTGAGCCACATCCCCATCTCTGTTAAAGTTTTGAGACAGGGTTTTGCAAATTACTAAGGCTGGCCTCAAACTTGTGATCCTCATGCCTCAGCCTCCTGAATTGCTACAGTGATTACAGGTGTCTGCTTCTGCTTCTCATCTCATGTACTTATCTTTGTGAAGATCCAACCTACAAAACTTTGAATTTTGAAAACAGATAATAGTATGTATTTTGTGTGTGTGTTCTAGATATATTATTTACATTACAAAAGGGCAGACACCCACTTCCACCTAGATAATGAAACATTTTAATATATTTTTAATATTTTATTTATGTTAAGATTGTATATGAGGGGCTGGGGTTGTGGCTCAGCAGTAGAGCGCTCGCCTAGCTGTGCGTGGCCCGGGTTCGATCCTCAGCATCACGTACAAGTAAACACATCGTGTACAACTAAAGCAAATAAATAAGTATTTTTAAAAAAAGATTGTATATGAGTTCAATCCCCAGTACCAAAAAAAAAAAAAAAAAAGATTGTATAGTGATTATGACTTTGCCATTATTCTTTTAGCCCTCTTCGTTGAGGTAAGTAAGAACTATGAAGACATAAACAACTAATAAAAAGACCTTTTGAAACATTTTAAATTTGATTTCTTATCCTTGGTGAGACATGAATAATCAGGGAAACAGTAGGATTAAAAATCATCCTGAGGGGCTGGGGTTGTGGCTCAGCGGCAGAGCGCTCCCCTTGCATGTGCGCGGCCTGGGTTCGATCCTCAGCACCACGTAAACATAAATGTATTGCATTGTGTACATCTAGAGTAAATAAATAAATGTTTAAAAAAAAAATCATCCTGAGGGCTGGGGTTGTGGCTCAGCAGTGGAGCGCTCGCCTAGCACGTGCGCGGCCCGGGTTCGATCCTCAGCACCACGTACAAATAAACGCATTGTGTACAACTAAAGCAAATAAATAAATAAATAAATATTTTTTTAAAAAATAAATAAATAAATATTTTTTAAAAAAATCATCCTGATAGGGACTGGGGCTGTAGCTCAGTGGTAGAGTGCTTGCCTTGCACGTATGAGGCACTGGGTTCAATCCTCAGCACCACATATAACAATCTGCTTCTGCTTCTCATCTCATGTACTTATCTTTGTGAAGATCCAACCTACAAAACTTTGAATTTTGAAAACAGATAATAGTATGTATTTTGTGTGTGTGTTCTAGATATATTATTTACATTACAAAAGGGCAGACACCCACTTCCACCTAGATAATGAAACATTTTAATATATTTTTAATATTTTATTTATGTTAAGATTGTATATGAGGGGCTGGGGTTGTGGCTCAGCGGCAGAGCGCTCCCCTTGCATGTGCGCGGCCTGGGTTCGATCCTCAGCACCACGTAAACATAAATGTATTGCATTGTGTACATCTAGAGTAAATAAATAAATGTTTAAAAAAAAAAATCATCCTGAGGGCTGGGGTTGTGGCTCAGCGGCAGAGCGCTCCCCTTGCATGTGCGCGGCCTGGGTTCGATCCTCAGCACCACGTAAACATAAATGTATTGCATTGTGTACATCTAGAGTAAATAAATAAATGTTTAAAAAAAAAAATCATCCTGAGGGCTGGGGTTGTGGCTCAGCGGCAGAGCGCTCCCCTTGCATGTGCGCGGCCTGGGTTCGATCCTCAGCATCACGTACAAGTAAACACATCGTGTACAACTAAAGCAAATAAATAAGTATTTTTAAAAAAAGATTGTATATGAGTTCAATCCCCAGTACCAAAAAAAAAAAAAAAGATTGTATATGAGTTCAATCCCCAGTACCAAAAAAAAAAAAAATTGTATAGTGATTATGACTTTGCCATTATTCTTTTAGCCCTCTTCGTTGAGGTAAGTAAGAACTATGAAGACATAAACAACTAATAAAAAGACCTTTTGAAACATTTTAAATTTGATTTCTTATCCTTGGTGAGACATGAATAATCAGGGAAACTAAAAATAGTTAGAATAGAAAAAGTAAATGTCACACTTCGAGGAGAAAAATGGCTTTCCACGGGCTGTAGTAAAGATCTAAAATATGAGTGGAAAGGATGGCCCTATTTCAAATTAATGATAAAGTCAAGATTTGACTCTATTTTTTACCTATGTAAAGGGGAAAATGTTACTGGTGGACTTTATTATTATTTGGAGTTATATTTGAAGTTATTTTAATTTCATTGTTCTTTACTCTTATTAAATTATTCCCTTTTGTTGTTTTTCTTCTACTTGCATGTTCTACCTAAAAAATTTGTTCAGGTTAGCATTCACAACAAAACATTAACCTTACTTGTTCTTTTTTTTTTTTTTTTTTTTAATATTTTTATTTATTTGCTTTTGGTTGTACACAATGTGTTTTATTCAATGCGTTTTATTTGTGCGTGGTGCTGAGGATCGAACCCGGGTCGCCCACGTGCTAGGCGAGCGTTCTACCGCTGAGCCACAATCCCAGCCCCTTGTTCTTTTTTTAATAATTATTTATTTCACTTATTCTTTATTATTGATTAGCCCTCAACTCCCTGCAAACAGGAATGATTCTACTTAACTTGAAATCACTCAGTCATTTTCTTCCAATCTTTATCTGTCTCAACTCCTCTGAAGCAGCTCATGCTATTGTCCAAACTTGGACTCTTTTGAAGAGTGAAAGGGGGACACTAACCACACTTGGTTTTGGGATGAGAGGTATAAAGCAAGACCATTCCTGATAAATTGGAAACATTAAAAAACTCTTTTGTGGTTACCACAAGCCCCTTTGTGGCTATTTGAATTCAAGTTTTAAAAGGGTATATATACATAGGAAAAAATTTTAGATGGTTGTATACCAGACTTAATACCGATTATATCAATGTAAGGGGCAAAATAAATCCTTTTATTTATTCTGTACACATCTGTATAGTTTGGATTTTTTAAAAGCATTTATGCCTTTTGTATTTAACTTTTTAAAAAAGAGAAGTTAGTTATACTTACCATCTTACCATAGACAAAATAAGTGCTATATGATTTTAGCCAAAGTATAACCTAAATTAAAACATAGAAAAGAAGTGGATCTTGAGAAACATTCTTGAGAACATCATAAAGGACTTTTAAAGCTGTGTTTGGGGCTTGGAGAGTAAGGAGAAGAAAGAGGTGAAACAAACAGCGAAGAGAGAATGAGTGACTCAGCCTCACATTTCTTTTTGTCTTCTCTGTCAAGGAAAATGATGAATAAACTGTGAAAGACAACATACCTGAATTTTTTAAAAAAACAATTTTAGTCTCATATTTATAAGCAAGCACCTAATGAGTTCTAATCCTCCACGCTCATGATAGAAATTTTAATTCCATAGAATTGAAACTTACAAACTTCTGCCAAACTAGTGTTTATTTCCAAAATGGGGCTTGAAACTGAATATAAAATATTGCATTGTTTTGTTTTCATTTGCTTTTTATTTAAAAGCAATAACAGGGAGGAATTAGATGTTGGAAGCTATAGACTAGTGCTAGCTTAATGCTGATTAATGACAACATTCTAAAACAGATGTTGATTAGACCTTTGTGGATACTTAGAAAATGATCTGACAATCACCAGAAACTATTAATTGATAACTTCAAGTTTTAGGATATGAATGGATCAAGTATATGTGATATTAGAAAGATAGGAAAAATAATATTTTAAAGTATTAAAGGGTAAAGATGACGTCTTCAGGGACTTACATTGTGTAAATTGCAGCGTAAAGATTTTTGTTGTTTGTTTGTTTCCTCTTGTGATCCTGGAGATTGAACCCAGGACCTTGCACATGCTAAGCAGGCACTTTACCATACTGATGTTCCTAGTCCCTAGATATTTCTTGGACTTAGTCCAGTGCTTTTTTTCTTTTGTTTAGGTCCCCCACCTCACCCCTTTCCTGACACTGGGGACTGAACCCAGGGATGCTCTACCACTAAGCGATATCCCTAGCACTTTTTAAAAAATTTCGAGATAGGGTCTCAAACTTTTGATTCTCCTGCTTCAGTCTCCTGAGAAGCTGGGGACTATGGACTTGTGCTATGGCGCTTGGCCTAGTGCTGCTCAATATACTGTATTTTTAAAGCAGAGGCTGCACAATCGACAGAGTATCCTCTGTCTATAAATAGGATTCTTGCATTTTTTAGAAGGTCGCTAAACTCAAGTGATTTTTTTACATTACTATTAGCTAAGTGTAAGCCTGTTAGTATTACTTACTAGAAGTGCCTCTTCCTCCAAAAATAGGTAGAGGTATCATCCATTTTATTTTATTGTGATGTTGTGACTAAAGAGTGCCAGTTTTGTGTCCTATTTGTATAAGGGATAAAAAATATTAAATAGTTGAAATTTTCTTTCTTCATTTGTTATCAGATTCCACTTTGGTAAGTGGAAGTATATATGAATAGATACATTACATATGTTTACATGTATGTTTATACATACACAAATGGTTTTTTACTTCATGGGCTTAGATTAAACAATTTTTTTCCTGATTTCTGAAATTAGCACAGAGCTAAAAAAATTATGATAATCAAGTGGAACCAGTACAGTCCAGATGTGATCTTCACTTTCTTCAGTTCACTTTGGGAATTAATTTTAGGCCACCTGTCATTTAGATTAATGCAAGAGCCTCTTCAGGTTTTCTTACATTTAGGGTTGTTCCCCTCCTATTCATTTTCCATCTGTACTTTATCTGAATGATCTTTCTAAAATTCAGAGTGGATCATGTTGTCTTACTAATACTCAAGTAGATTCCTTGTTACTCTCAAAATAACTTTGAACTCCTTAATCTTGTTTATAAGGCCTTTCACAGGTAGGCTTCTGTTTACCTGGTCTTACCTAATTTTACCATCCCTTCCCTCAGACTCATTATAGTTATAGTGAATTTTTAGTGCATTTTATGTTCTTTCTTACCCATGAACCCTTTTTACACTTGCTCTTTCCTGTATGTGAATCAGTGTATTTCCTCCCACTCCTGATGTAAGTTCCTGCTGAAAGACTGGCTAAATTTAGTGTATCCCTCAAGTCCTTCATTAAATTAAAATCAGAATGTTAATAGCAGTGTTAACTAGTAGGAATTTATTGTCCATATGCAGAGTCAGAAAAAAAAAAATCTTGAAAACTACTGTCTTAGACGATACTTCCTCCAAGAAATTTTTTCAACTTTCTACCTTACTATGCCCCTACATTCCCTGGCCACCAAAAAAAGACTTTGGTACCCTTTTTCTGTGTTCCATATCACCTTATACTTTTTGTTTTTTAATATTTATTTATTTGCTTTAGTCACCTTATACTTCTACCAGAACCCTTAATTTCAACTAGACTGTAAATTCTTTGAGATCAAGGAAGGGCTGTATTTTTTTTTTTTTTTTAATCATTATGTTTCTATCAGGAAGACTTGGTAGAGAATACTGTGTTGAATGAATGATATAGGATGACTATGATGAGAACTCCTTCTATAGATATTTAACGTTGGAGAACCTATCATAGGCTATTTACCAGTTTGGGCAAGGCCAGGAGCTGCTATAAGTGTAAGTATGTAAACTAGTAAAATAGTTTTTTATTATTATTCAGTATAACATGTTGTACATAATTGGCATTTATACTTTTATAGGTCTTTGTTTATACCAGCATCCACAAACACCATTACAGTGGCTACAATGTCATTAGGTGATAGGAATTTTTCAGCTCCATATAATCTTATGAGACCACTGCTGTATATTTAGTCTGGGTTTGTCCTTTACTGAAACATTGTGATGTGGTACATGACTGTATTTTTTTTTTTTTTTAATTTGTTTTGCTTCAAGACGTGTGTGTGTGTGTGTGTGTGTGTGTGTGTGTGTGTGTGTGTAAGTTGACTGGCTAAACTTATTACTCTACAACTATAATAAATCAGATTCCTTGAATGCTCTAATTTTCTTTTTCTTCCTTTCTTTTTTTTTTAAAATTTGTTTGCTTTAGAGACTATACACTATTTTGGTTACTCAACCAACCAGCCCATAAATACATTTCTTTGACAGTAAAAAGAATCTTTGGATACATTAAAAATAAATTTATCCTCCTATTGGAAAAGTACATTATTATCTGACCTCATGTAAATACATCTTCCTCGGGTGGGAAGGATGGAATATTGTAACAAGAGTTGATGTTTTGTTATTTGTGAAAATTTGACAGATGGATAAACTAGGTAGTAGAATTTTTCCTGTCTTTAGTTTGACAGTTTCTAGTTAAAACATTGTTTTCCGGCATTACTTAGGTCAGATCATTTTCTCCCATCCCTTCCAGTGAGATTAGGTTATACATTTATAATAGTTAGATTTGTTTATTTTTTTGTCACAGTCTGCATGCCATCCTGGAATCCTTCAAAGCACCTAGTTGGTTATAGTAATTACTATCATACGAAAGTTTTAAATTTTTATGCAGTCATTTCTGTTTTCTTCTTTATTGTTTTTGGACTTAACACCTTGCTTGGTAAATTTATCTACCTAAAGATTTTGGTTTCGGTTTTTGCTTAAAATGCCTCTATAATTTTGGTTTTTAAATTCAGAAGTTTTTTCTCCCCTTTTTTCTTTCTTTTTTTTTTTTTTAAATATTTATTTATTTGTTTGCTTTAGTTGTACACAATGCGTTTTATTTTTACGTGGTGCTGAGGATCGAACCTGGGCCACGCATGTGCTAGGCAAGCGTTCTACCGCTGAGCCACAACCCCAGGCTCTTTTTTCTTTCTTGACATCTATGAAAATTAAGGCAGTATTGATATGTAACACAAGTTGACATGCCATAAGCAAAAAACAAAATAAAAGTGTTTGGTTTTATTTTACTTTGGAATTGTGTATCTTCATAATGACAAATTTTATGGGCCTTGTATTTATTATTTACCTTATCTGAAATGTTAGTACATTATATTAAATGAAATGTTAGTACATCATATTAAATAGATAGTTTTTACTGATATTTTAAAGATTATCTAGTATAGTTTTTGCTTTCTTGTGTTACCTCCAGATCCTTTTAAATATTCATAATTTGAATGACTAACCATACTAAGCACGTTTATATTACAACCAATTTTTCTTACCAGATTCTTTGTAATATGAAAACAGGGAGATTTATTAGTTTTAATCATTGATCTTTTCATTTGCGGGCTCTTAAATTGTTGATTGAAATGCCATTACCCCAGAGGAAGTAGAAAAAGTGAAATATGGAAGAAAAGCCATTATTGTGTGAAAAAAAATTTTTTTTTTTAAAAATTATTGGTAACCTAGTAATAATTTAAGTACAATGTGTCTGTTACAAAGTAAAACCAACTAGTTTGTATGTTTGAATACTTTATCCTGGTAAACATCCTACATTGAGTAAAACTTCTGGTAAACACTTTACTTTGAGTCTGAAGAACACTTGTTTTCATTAAAAAGAGTAGCTAAAGCCGGGCGCGGTGGCGCACGCCTGTAATCCCAGCACTTTGGGAGGCTGAGGCAGGAGGATCACGAGTTCAAAGCCAGCCTCAGCAATGGCGAGGCACTTAGCAACTCAGTGAGACCCTGTCTCTAATAAAATACAACCCAGTGGTCGAGTGCCACTGAGTTCAATCCCCGGTACCAAAAAAAAAAAAAAAAAAAAAGAGTTGCTGAAGGCTGGAGTCGTGGCTCAGTGATAGAGTGCTTGCCTAGCATGTGTGAGGCACTGGGTTCGATCCTTAGAACCATGTAAAAAATAATCAAATAAAGATTTTTAAAAAAGAGGAGAGAATAGCTGAAGCCTAGCATGGTAATGCACACCTGTAATCTCAGCTACTTGGGAACCTGAGGCAGGAGAACCACAAGGTTGAGGCCAGTCTCTGCAACTTAGTGAAATGCTGTCTTGAAATAAAAAAAGGGCTGAGGATGTAGCTCAGTGGTAGAGTGACTCTAGGCTCAACACCTAATACTACCCCACCAAAAAACAAAAAAACTACCTTGGTGTGAAAATGAAGTCCACCTCTAAAAAATAACAAGGAATAATAAATAAATCTAAGCTAAACAAAATGAAACAGTTATCCTCTAATATATTAATTAATATATAATTGGCCTCCTGTATCTCTGCGATTCGCATATCTGCATATCAACCTCATATTGGAAATATTGGAGAAAAAAGTTGCATCTGTGTTGTACGTGTACAGACTTTTCCTTGGCAGTATTCCCTAAGCAATATGACAGTGATTTACATAGTATTTATATTGCATTAGATATTATAAATAATCTAGTCATGCCTTAATGTACATTGGAGGATATACGTAGGTTATATGCAAATACTGCACCATTTTATATGAGGGACATAAGCATCTGTGGATTTTGGTATCTGTGAGAGTTCTGCAAATAATCCCCTAAGGATACTGAGGGCCAATTTCATTTGAACAGCTAGGTAATTTCAAAAACAGACCACTGCATCAACTTGTTTGTGTATTTGTTTTTTGCAGGTGAAAAAAGCCAAGATGCAGGAACCAGGAGAGCAAACTTTAAGGTATGTAAAGTTGAATTTCTTATTTTTTATTTTGAGACAGGGGCTTGATAAGTTGCGTGGGCTGGCCTCAAACTTGTGATCTTCCTTCCTTAGTATCCAGAATGGCTAGCATTACAGAGGTACACTACCATGCCTGGCTTAAATTTCTTTTTAATGATCTACTTTAATTTTTTTTCATATGCAGATTAGTATGTGGGCATTTGGATTAACTGCCATCTTTAAGATTCTTACCAGCAGCCTTCACATTTTGAATTTATTTGGTTTAAGATTAAAATTTCTCTTTAAAGTAGGACCACTTGAGCTCAAAGAGTTTAAGACCAACCTGAGCAACGTAACAAAATACCATCTCAAAAAAATTTTCCTCCAAAACAGCTTTTCCCCAAAATACATGTGCTGATTTTATTTGTCTTATGCATTTATTATTTATTTAACAATGTATACCGAACTCATGTTATACAAACACACACACACACACACACACACATCAGGCAGTATACTATATCCAGGAGACTTGATCGTAAAAATGAAAAATGCCATATTCTTCACACAAATGTACAGTATACAAAAGAGGAAGCATGAGCCAAAATAAGGGAAATCCAAGGAGTTTGGCTTTATCAAATGGGTCTGAGATGCCTTAGTCAATAACTTTATCCCCTCTATAGAAAGAGGCAGTTTCTTTGCACCTCATGACCTGACTTCCATGACACCATAGATTTTAGTTTTCCATAGTTCTTATCTCCTATCATTTGTCCACCAACTATGATAGCCAGTAACCGCATCAGTTCTAAAACACTAATTTCAAGAATCCTCTTCTTTTACCACCACACACTGATTCCAGCTCACTTATGCTAGAACTGCCATGCTAGCCATATGATGTCTCACACTTCCAGTCAAACGATCTATGACATTTTCACTATCACCTCTATACCCCTTTCCTCAAAAAGAACTTCACTTTCTTTCTTACACTACTTAAATTATAAGATCTACTACTGTAATCAGTCCCTTGCAAACATTCTTAACTCTCTTCTCTTTTTTTCTGTATCATACTTGCCTCGCAAAACCACAACCTTGTTTAAACCAAACCATTCACCTATTCTATGTATATTCTTAGCTACTCTAACATTGTAAGAGAAAGACACAAAACTATGCTGACTAGTGTTAGTTTCCACTTATGATTACATCTTAGGCATGTACACTGCATTCCTGCTGTATATGACTTCCCAGTCTTTAAAATTATCTTAATCACCTTCCTTTCCGCCCTCCCTTTCCTTTTCCCCTTCTCTCCCCACTGTGCTCATTCACTCAGCTGTGGATCTTGATCCCTAATTAAAAGAGAAATTGGGACAATTAGATAGGAATACCTCACTGTCTAACACAGTACTGCCTTCTCTAGATACTCTGTGCTCTTTCTCTGTGAAATTAATTCTTCTCTTTTGTTTTTTTCTGATTGATCCAGAGGTGCTCTACGACACTAAAAACTCCCTAGTCCTATTTATTTAATTTTTTTGTGGTTGTAAATGGACAGCATGCTTTTATTTTATTTTTATGTGGTGCTAAGGATTGAACTCACTGCCTCACACATGCTAGGTAAATGCTCTGCCACTGAGCTACAGCCCCAGCCCCTTTATTTATTTTTTGAGACAACACTTGGCTAAGTTGTGCAGGCTGGCCTTGAACTTGTGATCCTCCTGCCTCAGCTCCCGAGTTGCTGGGATTACAGGTGAGTGCCACCATGCCTAGCTTTAATTCTTCTGCTTTATTCCAAGCCTAACCCTCTTTGTACTTGAGAACCTCCCACCATTGCCTTTTTCCATAATGATCTCTTATTGTTACTTCATTTTTAAAATTATGATTATGCATAGTACAAAATTTACCATTTAAACCATTTTAAGTGTATAATTCAGTGACATTAAGTACATTCACTTTATTATGCAGCCATAACACCACCTATCTCTAGAACATTTTTCATCTTATGTGCTATAGTTAATTTACTGTTTTGGCACTGTTTTTCTCTTTTTTTTTTTTTTTGTACCGGGGATTGAACTCAGGGGCACTCGTCCACTGGGTCACATCCCCAGGCCTTTTTTTTGTATTTTATTTAGAGACAGGGTCTCACTGAGTTGCTAAGTGCCTCATCATTGCTGAGGCTGCCTTTGAACTCGTGATCCTCCTGCCTCAGCCTCCCAAATGTGCTGGGATTACAGGCGTGCGCCACCGCGCCCGGCTTGTTTTTCTCTTTAATATGTAGATTCTCAGTTGAATATGTAGGGGATTTTGCTGTAACATAAGATTATAGGACCAAAGGATCTTAGGAACTGGCTCAGTGTATACTAAGCTATACAAATAGCACTTGTAAAATATAGGATCTTGAAATAGTCTTCAGCAATGGAATGAACCCTAGATTTATCCAGGTAGACATAGAAGATATACTAGTCATTTCAGTGGAAATGTGAAAATCTGGTTCAGTTTTTGCCTCTCCCCATGAGAATTCTATTTAAGTATGAGATGGGTCCCAAGTCATTTTTTTTTTTTAACCAATTCAGATAATTATAATGATTCAAACACTGATAAAAAAAACTGATAAACTGATAAAAAAAAACTGAAAACACTGATAAAACTACTTCACGTGACTTCTTCCCCTTTCCCTTCAGTTCTCATAGTCACATCTTGGTTAGTACATTAAGTGCTATTTCAAAAAGGTAAGCATTTGAGTAAAGAGATAAAATAAACTTCATTGAAGGACTTAGCTTTGAAAATAAATAAACCTAAGAAAAAATTAACTAAACATTCAATACATGCCAGAAAAAAGCCTTTTATTAATACTTCAATATTAGAAGTGAGTTTCAAAAGTTACGCAAGTGCTTTAAATATTGTTGTGTAGAAACTACCCAAACCTCTGATTAGTCAACATTATCTTTCCAGATATATGGAGGCTATGGTACTTTGAAGAGCAAAGCAGGTTTCTTTCTAGAGAGCATGAATATGGGAAGGGCCCCCAGGCTGGAAAGAAGTTGTAATATAATAATAGTTCCCATTATATCGTACATAACTGTGTTCTAGCTTTGCTCTGAAGTACTTTTTAAGATATTGTCATTATCCTCATAGCAGCCCTGTGAAGTAGAATGTATTTTTATCCTCATTGACAGTTCAATAAAGTAGGGCAGAGAACTTCTGTGACCTACCCAAGGTTATTGGAAGAGCAGACTATAAAGTTGAGCAGTCTCACTCTTAAATATTTACTGTTAATCACTATGTTATACTTTTAGGACATTACAAGAGAGTTGGATGTGGAGTAGGAGGAAAAGGGAAACATTGTGAGGGACTCAAGTTGGAATGAATTCCATTCCAGAATTTCAGTGGGCTCTTCCTAACACTGTAGTATCTAACATAATGACATGTCCTCCCAGTTCACATGATTTACCTTTTAGAATTTCTCTTAATTTGGAGCTGGAGTTGTGGCTCAGTGGGAGAGCACTTGTCTAACATATGTGAGACACTGGGTTCTGTCTTCAGCACCACATAAATAAATAAATAAATTGTGTCCATCTACAACTAAAAATTCTATATATTTTTTTAAAAATTCCCTTTGGGGAGCCGGCGTGGTGGCGCACGCCTGTAATCCCAGCACTTGGGAGGCTGAGGCAGGAGGATCTTGAGTTCCAAGCCAGCCTCAGCAATGGCGAGGCACTTAGAACCCTGTCTCTAATAAAATACAAAAAAAAAAAAAAAAAGGGCTGGGGATGTGGCCTAGTGGTCAAGTGCCCCTGAGTTCAATACCCGGCACCAAATAAAAACAAGGGAAACTGTATATGGAAAAAGTTGTTACAACTTTTACAACTTTTCTGTAAATCTCCATTTTTATATATATCTATAATGTATATCAGAATACAACATAACAATTTTAAAGAAAAACAATAATATATGAATTTAATTCTAACCTTCCTGCTTCTACAAGATGAGCACTCATCCCATATATATATATTTATTGGCTTGTTCTTTGCTCACACAGTAATTGAACGAATGTGTTTGATCAACCACATGACCAGGGTCAGGATTACTATACATACCTAACT